>QJNU01000850.1:0-26591 GCA_004154915.1 Monosporascus ibericus
CCCCCGAAAAATCAATAGCATACAGGGATAAGGGGCGTTTAGGTATGTTCTACATACCACTTACCAACTACGTCAGGCCAAAGCGGCTAACCCCAGGGAATAACTGTGTACTATGAAGACAAATAAACAAACCACGAAGTTCGGAGCATATAAGCGGAAAACGCGGTGGTTATATGGCTTTGTACCGTAGTGCGTTAGCCTATTTGCTAGAACAGTCCTATGCCTTGTCTCGTATTAACGGACATTGACCTACAGCCTATAGCTAAGCCGAATACGTAAATAAAGCCGCTATATATCTATAGTAATCATAATGTTGGGATGCACCTATGGGATATACCCATGCTTATTTCTAAGTATGGGACTATGCCTTTCCATACTTCGAACTGCGTTATATAAAGTAATAATGAAAATCGCCAGTATAAATGGTATCAGCCTGGACTAACCTTATGTTTTTACTTTAAGACCGTGTATTACTTTGCTTATATTAGCTAAGGTATTAGCTTTACGAAATAGAACGATTTTTACGTTTATATTACGTATAACAAAAATAAGTTAATAACTGAGAATAAAAACGTTACTATAACCCGTATTTCCCATTTTATTAAGCTTAAGTTCAATTTGCAATATAATAATTATTATTTTATTATTTTATGGTCCGGCCTTAATTTAACGAATCCTTTTATAAAGGTTCGGTTTTTTTCGTTATTACCGATAATAACAAATAAATTAATAGTTTTTAACCGGTTAAGGTTAAGGCGGAACAGGATGTAATTAATCTAAAATCAAACAATCCTACCGTACGGCGGATACGTATAAATACGCTTTTAAGTTAACATATATACCAGTAGGTTATTCGACGTACCGTATAAAGCCGAGTTCGTAAAAAGCATGCCTTATTCCAGCTTCCTATTAGCAGTTTAGCGGACTTAAAGGCTAAAGGGTAACGTATTTATTTACTTAATTCGTAATATGGGGTCCTTATCTAAGTACGATTATACGACCAGTTTCCAGGCCCCGACTAATGATTTACGTTTGGCGGTTATACCATTTATATATCATTCCCTGTTCTCTATAGGCCAGTAGCCCCGGTTCCTATTATATCCTTTTCGAAGATAAATAACTTCGGGCGAAATATTATAACTTCGTATGGGGTTCAATAAATATGCCTTATTGCGGCCTCCGTATGAAATCAAAATCACCGGAAGGTTATAGCCGGGTAAAAGTCCCATTTCGGAGCGTCCGAAATTTATGGCCCGCAGGTGCGCCAATATGAATTGGATATACCAAGTCAAAGCGGGGCGGATTATATCGTACAGACGGGGTTATCTAAACGGCCGCATATAATACCTGTACGTAAGAATTATAACAGTTTTTGTCGCGGTGGGTGAAGAAGAGCTCAGGAATTGGTGGTATGCAATAGATGTCGATTAGGCAGTTATGAACGTCGATATTCTAGATGTGTTGTCGCTATGTTCGATTATAGGCGTGGCGCATACCTTAGGGTGTTTAATGATTGGTTACAGGCATTGATGAAGCCGCATCTGCAGAATTTATTGGGAGATTGCACAGTAATGAAAATGGTGAGTTATAGCGAGCTGGGGTTAGGTCGGGATCGTAAAGCTTTTAGATTATGTGGTTTAATAGATTTAAAGTAACAGGATAAAGCGGCTTAATTATGCCCTTATTTTATGTACATATAATAAGTAAGTAATTCCCCAGTAATTAAGTTTAATTATTAATCTATTTATTTCCATCCTATAATATTCGTTTAATAATATCTAATATAAATAAGTTAATACTTTTTATATAAATTTAAATAATTGTTAAGATTAAGAGGATAATATGTCTTTTACAGTAGTTAAATGCTTTGTTTACGGTGTTGAGTATTCCTTTACTTAACCGGGCTGTCCATTTGCAAGTACCCATTGAAGTAATAGGTTAGAAGAGTGAGTAATTTGTTTAGACTTTGAGTTTTGTAGTTAGGATGACATGATACTAAATTATTTACCTATCGTTTTACTTGATAAGTGGTTAGCTTTCGAAAGTTCCATATTGCGTGCGTTGGAATTTAGAGTACGAAGGGTATTAATGGTAAATAATGTTAGTTTTAGTAAGGATTTGTAATTATGTCGCGTTTAATTTTTCACGATTTTTACTTTTGTTATTTAAACTATAAGTTCTGGGATTTTAAATTTATAATATCATTTTTTCATTTAGAGAGCTTTTAAATTTAAATAGGATATTAAATTATTCCCTGCATTTTTAGTAAGATTTTATGCCTAATATATTATTATTTCGCCTCGTTTTCGAGTATGACTTTTAAAAGTTTTTCTTTATCGTTAACCTTTCCTTTAAGGGCAACTAATGGTCTAGGATAACGAAAATAGGTGCCTTTAAACTCGATAGGATAAAACCCCGCATATTCCTAATCGATTACAGCTCTTACCTTTAACTTGGCTGGATCCATAATAACGTTATGCGTAGAAAAATTATTATGACAAAAGACGAGATTCTTTAACTTCCTCGGCTTTATCTTCCACTTTTGGCGGGTTGATTTCACCATAACGCGATAAGGCGGAATGACCTACATATATAATGCATTAGCTTATAATCGATAAAACTGGGCAGCAAAAAAAAATTAGCCGTTTTAATGGGCTGGTGTTAACTAAACTTACAATACCTGAAGGACCGCCTTATGCGGAAGATTTCAATGCCTTTAAAGTCTTTAAATAACCCTTCAACTCCGTCTTTACGATCTTCCGCTCGTTAACGCTAAGCTCGTCTATGGTTATTCCTTTTACGTACTCTATAACAAGGTACGCGGCTCCGTTATCCTCAAAGCAGCCGTATAGCTTAGGCACCGGGATGTTCGTCTTCTTAACAATGAATTGTATCGCGGCAGCTTCGTTAAAGATTCGCTCTATCCCGAAACGGGGTACGATTAGCATGCTTGCGAATGGGTTAATTTGTTATTCCGACGGACGAAGGTTACGCTTAATTTATATTTGGCCGATCCTAAAGTATTTGCGTTCGGTTGTAAGGCTTATATATGTCTTTTCGCGCTTTGTATTAAGTATTTGATTTGTAACCGGTACCATTGCGACGGATATAGCTTTATAAATTACGTACGACGGCTGGTCAAGAGATATAAGGAAAAGCTTAAGCTTAGGTTATTTAGGAAGTGCGGTAAGGATTATAAACATTTATCGGAGCCTAAATCGAGGCGGTCGAGTACGGACCAGGCGGTAAGCTGGTATGAAATAACGCCGTATCTTCTAGAATTCCTATACGGAATTATTAGGCCATGGTTATGAGTTTATTAGCCTAAGATGCCGGATGGTAGCGATTAAGATGGTTAATAGCTGCTTACCTTTAGTTAACGGCCGTAATAGTTCCTTTTACGAGGTTTGGAATATAAACCTGCTTATACGAAAAATTAAGAAAAGTTTAGGCGCCTAAATAATTAACATTTCGTTCATTTATAATGGGCTTTAACAACTACGTAAAAACGGCGGAATATTAGGCCCGTTTTAGGATATACGTTTGGTTACCTAGTTCCTATTGTTTTTTTCGATGCGTAATCCAAAATCCAGGCCGTCGTTAAATTACGGACAGTTTTCCATATTGGGGGGATTTTGGTTCTTAATATTACCTTGGTAATGCGAGATATCGCTATGAAGTATATTCGTATATAGCATTATTACCATCCATACGACGTATTAGCCGTCCGGGACCCCGGCAAGAAACCGTTGCTGCTTTTTAATACTTGCCCCCGATTTTTTGTCTCCGGTATGTCGATATGCAGGCTGTGAACTTGGCGCAGTTTACTTATTCCGGATAAGAAAGGCCATAATCCTATACATAAAAATAAGCATGCGTATGTTTTATGGGTGCAATCCAAGATTATGATTATTGCAGACATATAGCGGCTTTGCTTACGTATTTGGCTTGGTTATGGGCTACAGGCTAATATCCGTTAATGTGACGCAGGAAAGAAAGGCGAATAGAAGTATGGATAACATCCGACCGCCTTATCCCTGTATTAACGCCCAGGTCCGTATTGGAAACGCGCCGATATGGCCGATCGCGGCAACTGCAGGAATAGCGGGGTTGCCTAAGGCGTTTAATGATTGGCTTGAGGCTGCTCCCCCGGAACTGGTGGGTCCCATGGTTGGACGCCCGTAGCCAGCCATTTCCCACACATGATTACATCTTTAAGACCTTAATTTCCTCAGAATATATAACCTCGCCATCCCCTTATTCTCATCGCCATGGCCCGCACTCGAGCTTAAACAGCGGCCCAGAATCGGCGCCCATCGTCGGCGCCAAAATATCAAGATGCTTTATTCTTTGCGGTATCGAAGGAATCTTCCGCTAATAGTTAACAGGAAAGCAACCCTAAAGCATCCAGTTGCGTAAAGGCGTGCTTAAAAAGCGCGATCATTTTTAAAAGCAACCCGTAACCGAGCGTACCGAACGTAATCGTTTACGTCCGTTATTTATAATTCGCAAGCCGTTGTTTTGATAGGTATGGCGTTTTATCCTTGTATTATATTGGGTTATAAATTAAACTATATCATAAAATCTATTAGCGCCTGCCCAAAATAAAGGTCGTAAATGTAAGCAATTAATCGAAAACGAGCTCGAGCTTAAGCCTAGCCCAGACCTAGATCAGAAGCGATAACGGACATCCCGTATATACGCTGCTAAGAATACATTTAGTATGCCAGCGGTTTGCAACGATAACCCTAAATAGATTGATCCGATTGCTTTCTGGACAAAGGAAGGGCGTTGGCCAGAGGAGCAGTACTGGCCGGAAGAGACCTCGGAGACGGATCTTATTATGAAGCATCTACTTGTACGGAAAAGATTTTCGTCCAATTTGTCCCGTAAGCGGTCGAATTTTGTTATATCCATAACGCTTAACGATTAAAGCCGAGGGAAGAGAAAAATGCGCCATACCGGGATCCGCGTTATAAGACCTTACTTAGGACCAAAGGCAGCTTTATGGTTAAATTTAACTTAGATATTACCGGCGTAAATAAAACTTTTTGTAAGATTTTACTTAAGACGAACCAGGCGGTTCCTAAGGATTTATTATTCCGCGACGACGTTTTTAAATCCGTCTGCCAAAAAATTTATAACAGAAATAAAGCCCGAATTATCTAAGATATTATTCGGCTTATTATTTTTTCGGCCGAAAGTTTTGCCATATTCAGCGCTAAGCATTTTAACATCTTAACGGAAAGCATTAACGAAGGCTGGAATAATTCGATCCTTTTAACCAACATTCGTCCTTAGCCCGATTACTTTATCGGGTTTAGACGAAAGGTATTTACCGAGGACCAGCTGGCTAAACTATCACCATTTATTAGCAACTTTATCGTTAAAGACCAGTCACTTTTCATGGCAACGTATTACATATATTTCCCGTTCCTAACGTACGAAATGAAATGCGGCGCCGTAGCGCTGGACGTAGCGGACCGCCAGAACGCCCATAGTATAACTCTTACGGTACGGGCTATAACCGAGCTTTTTCGTGCTATAAAGCGCAAGAACGAAGTCCACCGGCAAATTTTTAGCTTTTTAATCTCGCATAACCATAGGTCGGTACGGATTTACGGTTACTATCCGGTAATAAATAGGAAGGATACTAAGTATTACCGCCACCCGATTCGCGAATTTTCTTTTACCGAATTAAACGGTTAAAAAAAAGGGCTGTATATTAGTTTACAAAAAACGTTTACGATATATGGATGCCGGCTCATTTCAAGATAATCTATTCGGCTATCGACCAATTACCGTCCAACTTGGACTTCGACGTCGCGTCGCTTCCGGAAACCGGCCTTTCCCAGGACTTAAGAAGCCAACATCTATCGGAATCGGATGCTAACTCCGTGTCACTATCCGTTAAGCAGGACAGCCGGTCGAGCAATACCGGGCAAGAAAAGGGTTCTCCAGGCACTTCATTTACAGATCCGGGGGCGGCTAAAAGGAGGAAAAGCAGGAACTAATGGTGTCTTGGTTTCGTCTGCTAGCCGAATTAACGCGAATATTGTACGGCGTATAACCCCTAATTAAATTAGGTCTCGGGATAAAGGCCTCCCCTTCTTTTTATTCAAATCGATCAAAAGCTAATCGTAAAATCTCAAATTATCCAATAAGTAACACGAATCCCTACATAACCGAGGCACGGTCCTTATAGGGGGATTCGAAGAAAGAATGTTCCAGCAATTCCTTGGCTATCTTTCTAATAAGTCCTCTAGCCGTCGGGCTTTAAATCAGTATCGAACAATGTCCCTGGGCTTTTAACACCTTCTTTCTTCTCCCCTTTATGCAGAGCTTTTATAACTTAGGAGCCGGGCGCTTTTTTATTCAGCGAATCCCTAATCGGATAAAATCTGCCGGGGTCTTCCTGATAGGTACAGGGTACGTCTTGGCCTGTTCGAATCAATGATATATCATGCTTGCACGTATATCGCACTTACCACCTCGTCTGTCGGTGGTGGCCACGAAAAGCCGTGGCCCTGTAAGTTGTACTTGCGATGCCGGCACTTGCGGCGAAGTAAGAGGTAAACGTCTGCGTCGTAGTTACGGCTGATTTTGTAACATCGCAGGATGAGGCTTTCGCTCGCTTTAGCGAAATTCTTATCTCTTCTATCTCGTTTCTTAGTGGGATGCTGAAGGTCGGCCATATTTACGGAGGTGATGGTAGAGTTAAAACAAAAAGTCCATTCTAGAGGGCTTTTTGGTATTTAAAGGATTGCTAAGGTTCAAATCTGGGCCCAGATGGCGGTTTTCGGCCACCCAGATAGCATCGCCACTTTGGTGTGTGGTCAGCAGCGTGGTACAATACGAGGCCAGAAGTCCGAACGGCTTAGGATACTTTTGCCCAAGCTATAATTCGAATTCCACCAGGCGGACAGCACTTAATGTTTACAATCGAAAATACCATAATTGAGAGGGAAGGCCTACTCGCGTAAGACTGTAATTGTGCTGAATTCTAACTAGTTCCCCCAAGCTAACTCCCTTTAATTAATCGTCGGTGGCCGAACATATTCAGCTAACACGGGTCAAAATTGGACACCTCCTAGTTCTGGACACCTCTTAATTCTGGACACCTCCTAACTCTGGATACCTTATAGTGGGGCCTGGGTGTAAGGGATTTACATCAATATCGGCTGAGCAATGCGTAATCCAAAAATAATTCAATTAAAAGACATTACAGTTTGGTTCTAGATACAAGACGTAGCGTAAAGACGGGAAAGGAGGACAAGAACAGGTCTCCCCACGAGATCGCCATTGTAGTTTTGCTAACGGGGCAGCGGACCGGACTATACCCAACTAGTAAGTAACATACGGGGTTCCTCGACCAAATGGCTTACCTCAGCGAGCTCGGGAGCCTAATTTTGGGCCCTCAGGTTAAAAATGCCTCGAAGGCCCAGGTATTGGTTTCCACAGCATGAGCTTGACCCCTAAAATGAGGCTTATGCGTTGCAGGGACCGTGCAAATTATTGGGTCAAATCCCACCTAATTAAAGCAGTCGGACATGCAGCCTAGCTCGAGAAATAGCGACGACGGGACGTATTATGCCCGAACACATTAAGATACGGGTATCACAAGCAATTTCTTAGCATCATATATTAAAATAGACCTTTTTAAAGCTTGGACAATGTTTGAGAGGATAACTGTAGATAGGATAGGCACTATTACCCATTCGCGAAATGGAAAGTTTAAGCCATTAAGCAACTCCTGAATAGGAAAGTCTAATCCCTGTAAGTCCGTTAATAAGTAATCCGGTAACGGAAAACGTGAGGGCCGACGAAGGTGATTAATATACTAGCTTCGTCTGGGGGACAGTACGTGGTATACCATCCCAAATTCGATGCTAAGATATCATGTACTATCCCAAAATCCAGGCTGGGCTATTATGTACTATCTCCAACAGCTGGATGGGACACCATGTGCTATCCTTAATTTCGAACTAGGACACGTAATGTACTGGCCCCAATTCCGAGCTAGGACACGCAATGTACTATCCCAAAATTCAGGCCGGGATATCGTATACCATGCTTAATTCCGGGCTGGGATATCATGTACTATCCCAAACTCCGGGCTGTAACATCATGTGCTATCCCAAGCTCCGGACTGGGATATAATGTACCATCCCGTAGCATGTACTGGCATATTCCGAGTCCAAAAGCTAGCCCGGGTATCGAGCCGTTTTGCTCCGGAACGTAAGGAGTATCCCTTCTCCTTTTGCTGCTTCTTTACGCGTCTGAAAACTTACCGTCTAAAGCTTAACCGTCGTTGCCTGGACTGAATGCCCCAGATCTGCCACCTCGGGCTGCTCGTATACCGCGACGAAGGAGCGAACGCTTACAGGAAGCAGATGGTGCCTCCCAATTAAAGCCGAAGGGAATCATGGTTAGTAATTGGACAGAATATGAATAGAGCTTTAACAAGGCTAGATGATTAGCTTGGGAGTATGGATGGAGGAATTCGAGTAAGTGTGTTATCGTTCCTCGTGGCCCAGCCTTTTTTCTGTCCCATGCTTTGCGCAACCTTGGTGCGCAATCCAGCCACCCGACCTTGCCGGTTATGAACATTAATCCATTAGAAGATCTGAAAATGAACATAACGTCTATAATAAGTGGTTCTTGTGGCGGTGTAAACCCCGCTGTTAGTAAAGGCTAGCGGTATAAATGGTGACATTAACACGTGGCTGTGCTTAGCGCCACATAACGCGTCTAACCTACCCGGAAACTCGATATCCCATTATATAAACCCCTCAGAACTTCATGTATACCTATCTGCTAGCGACGCTAAACGGGGAGACCCGGCTCGGTCCGAGATGCCCTAAAAGTTCAACCTTATTTCAACTTCTCAAACGTACGAGACGCTGCGGCCAGGGAAAATGCACTGTAAGCATTATTCAGCCTCCTTATAAGGTAGAACTTCCAGCTTCTGGGGTAGAAACGGCTTTAAACCGCCAAGTCATAACTCCCGACAGCCGATTATCTGCCTTGTAAAGTGGGCCGTGGTACCTTGAAGCCAAACCTAACAGGTCCTTCGCGTTAGCCCATAAATATTGCCCTAAGCAGGATAATAGTTAAGGGCGTAAAACGCATAGCGGAATGTTTCACGTCAAATCTCGCGTCGCTATTAAAGAACATGGCGACACGCTTTTCATAGGTTGCCTCACGCGCAATATAATCCTTTACCGAACCAATAACGGTATACATATTAAATTATCCAATTAACTTCGATATACGGCGGGGGTTCTTCAGCCGCACAACGACCGTTACAAAACCAGGCCTTATAATCTATCGACAACTACCGCCCTTAGCAGCTTTTTTATGGTCCAGAAGGAGCTATTCTGATATATTTTATATTTTTGCTTTTAAAGCTTATCCTTATAAAGACGCCTGGCTAACCTACGCACGATGGCCGAATTAGATCTCGAGCTTTATATTGTCGTATAACTCGCGCTACTTAAAATCAAAGCATAAGCTGCATGACATATATTAAATAAAAGGCATTAAGGCAAATTTCCTATGGGCTGCAGCGATGATTATGTATTCCAAACTGGTAAGTTATGTGGATATTATGTTATAGTTGCAACCCTTCCGGCGGGTTAAGAATATGGTACGGGCTTCGTTGCCGTCTTCGCCAGCCAGGTTAAGAAGTTTTTCCCTAACCTTTGGTTCGGCCTGTTAGTTGGCGTCGCCGCCGGTTTTCCCAATTTTACGTAAAGCCCACCGTTTGATATCCGTTTAAGTAACGTTTTTATCGGTTTTCTTATGGGTAAAAATGCGGGCCTTATAGCTTACGATTTAGGTAAAAAAATCGTAAAGGACGGTTTTCAACTGCTGCGCTTCGGATACGTATTGGCCAGCACAAAAACTGTCGTCCGATCGGCGATCGGTAACATCAAGTTTAAAGTACTAAAAAATGTAGCAACGTTTTTACCGTACTACGAAATAATTAAACATAAAAAGTACTTTAATGGTACGTTTATCGACCTCGGATAAAAACGAAATAAGCTTTACCTAGGCGACGATAGCGGAACCAAGCGATTAATAAAACGGGAAAGGCGACCGGACGATATACGCGTTTAAATATGGTACGGGCCGATAGGATTAGGAGAAAAATTAATAAAAAATGCCTAAAAACGGAATAAGTTAAAAAATGAGTACGGCGTTATCGATTTGAAAATAAAGGTAGTTAGGATTATGAACCGCATTTTCGTTAGCGTTATTCGGGAAGTTTGCAATTATGGAAATAAACATAAAAATAAAAAATAGCAACCGTATATTGCGGTTATGGCTGCTGCCTATGCCAAGGTACTTTTGTTTAAGATTCCGCCGAGAACCAAGACGCGCAGATTTAACGTCGAATATCCTGCTTTAATTATAGATGACAGACGCAAAAAGTACTGTAGCTACGAAAAGATTACTGAGGCATTTAGTAACAATAGACGAGTTACGTAATCCATCTCCAACGGATAGGGAATTTAGATAGGTGGTAACCTTTCGGTCGGAGGGAACGTAAGTTTTGGTAGGGGTTGATTCCTTGTGGCAAGTATTTAATCTTAATTATTAATAGGTAAGATAGTATAAACGATAATATCTCATAATGACTTTACGTATACGTGAGCTTGTTAAAACCTTTAGTTTTTACCAGGTATAACTTGGCATATAGTATTATCCGTAACTGATTTGATGCGTTAATTCCAGACAATTTATAGGAAAAGTTCTTAGGAGACCTTGCCGAAAGCGACCCCCGTACCGACATGTGCCGTATTAAAAGCGATAAAGGCGGCTTTTTGGAAAACTATTTTTTCTGGATTCTTAAGGATTTTTAATTAAAGGATTAGTAAGATAATAAAAATATTCGACTTTTATGGATAAAAGGCGATCCTAATAAATGAAAGACAATGTTAATAATCGGCCTAGTTAACGAGATAACAGATCGATTAAAACCTTACGAAATTTATGCGTTTTTTTTCTGTTAAAATACGGAGCCGTATTTTAATAACGGCGTATCGGTATTTTAAAGTTTTATTTAAAAGCTTTTAAGTAAGAACCGTACCTTAAGCTATTATATCCCGGCCGAATATTACTTTGCAGTTAAGGATAAGCGTAAGGCCCTGTTTGAATTAAATTCGAAAAAAAAAATATTTTAAAAATGATGCTTTTTGCAATGCTAAAAAATGCCGGTTTTAAGGCGATTTACCTTTTAGTAAACGCATTAGATAAATATGATAAAGATTTGGATAAATTCGTAGAGTGGATTGCCGACGACGCGACCGACCCTTAGTTTAAGTTAAAGTGGCTTATATTAAATCGCCTTAATTAAATGCGTAAGGAGACCTTTAAACCGGACGGTTAATTATAAAAGTTTAACCTAAAGTTAAACTATAAGCATGTTTTTTAAACGGTTTCCTTATTTATTAAGCGCAAGGTCGAAGTATTAGCAAAGAAAAAGCAATACGATAAAGTGCTCCGGAGGAGGGTTAAGCAGAGGTTCGTGGAAAAAGCCGAATTAACTTTTCTTTGGGTCGCCTTGGTGTGCTAAAGATTTGTAAAGATTTTACGCCGGGAGACTTTGGTTTAACTGGACGAATTTTTACCCGGGCTGTAACCTTTTTATGATAGGATAATGCAGTTAATCGAGGACCGAGAAGGTAGCAGTAGTAAGCTTTGTAAACAGATTTTTTGCGCTATTGCCGTTGCTTACCGCCCGCTTACTTTCGAAGAGCTTATTCCTATTGCGGAACTTCCGAACGAAAGTACGAAGGATATTAGCGAATTAATAGAGCTCTGCGGCTTGTATATGATCCTTTAAGAAAAGACGATCCGTTTTGTACACTAGTCGGCTAAAGACTACCTTAACGGCGTTGCTGAATTTTTTCCCGGTGGACGTGAATAAGAATATCGCCGAATAGTAGAGCGCTTCCTGCAGGTTATGTCCAGGACCTTACGGCGGAATATTTACGGTTTACCTTATTTTAGATTTTTAATCGGCGAAATCGAGGTACCGCCCGGCGATTCGTTAGCGGCCATATAGTACTTTTACGTTTATTGGATCGGCCATTTTTGCGATGCTTACAACCGTAGCCGTCCTGAGGTCGAGATTGTTAGCTAGTTTCTTTGAGAAAAGTTCCTTTATTAGTTCGAGGCTTTGAGTTTTATTTAACATATGGGGGACGTTTTTCTTTTGATAATAAGATTAGAGAGCTTCCTAAGAGTTAGTTTTTAATTTAAGGTTATAATAAGAATAAAATTGATTAATATAGGAATAATCGACCGATTGCGAATTACTAGATTTTATTCAGGATTCGCGCCGATTTATGCTCCAGAATAGATGGATAATTAAGAATGCTCCGTTTTAAACATACGCGTTAGCTTTTATATTTAATCCGGCCCGTTGCTTGATACGTAAGATTTTTAACGATAAAAAGCTGAAATGGATAAAGCCTAAGCCTGTAATAATAAGCGCCTGGAATTTTTGCTTGCAAACGTTCGAGGGCCATAATAATTAGGTTAGATCGGTTATATTCTTTTACGACTCCAAGCTATTGGCGTCGGAGTTGCGTAATAAGATTATTAAAATGTGGGATGCGGTAACGGGATTCCTTTAATAAACGCTCGAAGGTTATAGCAATTCGGTTTTATCGGTTGTATTCTCTTACGACTTCAAATTATTAGCGTTGGCGTTACATGATGGGATTATCGAGATTTGGGATACGGTAACGGAATCCTTTTAATAAACGTTCGAGGGTTATAACGATTGGGTTAGGTCGGTTGCATTCTCTTACGACTTCAAGCTATTGGCGTCGTGGTCGGGTGATAAGATTATTAAGATTTAGGATGCAGTAACGGGATCCCTTTAATAAACGTTTAAAGGCTATAACGATTAGGTCTTTTTGGTTGCATTCTTTTACGACTTTAAGTTATTGGCGTCGGGGTTGCGTAATAAGACCATTAAGATTTGGAATGCAGTAACGGGATCCCTTTAACAAACGTTCGAAAGCTATAACGATTAAATCTTGTCGGTTGCATTTTTTTATAACTTCAAGCTATTGGCGTCGGGGTTAGGTAATGGGACTATCAAGATTTGGGATACGGTAACGGGGTCCCTTTAATAAACGCTCGAAAGCCATAGCAGTTCGGTTTTTTCGGTTGCATTTTCTTACGACTCCAAGTTATTGGCGTCGGGGTTAGATAATAAGACCATCAAAATTTGAGATGCGGTAACGGGATCCCTTTAATAAACGTTCGAAAGCCATAGCAGTTAGGTTTGGTCGGTTGCATTCTTTTACGACTTTAAGCTATTGGCATCGGGGTTGCATAATGGGACCATCGAGATTTGGGATACGGTAACGGAATCCGTTTAATAAACGCTTAAAAGTTATAGCAGTTCGGTCTTGTCGGTTGCATTCTCTTACGACTTCAAGCCATTGGCGTTATAATCGGATAATAAGACTATTAAGATTTAGGATGCGATAACGGGATCCTTTTAACAAACGTTCGAAGGTTATAACGATTAGGTCTTATCGGTTGCATTTTTTTACGACTTCAAGTTATTAGCGTCGGCGTCGCATAATGGGACTATTAAGATTTGGAATACGATAACGGAATCCTTTTAATAGATATTCGAACTTGGCATTATAATACAAACTATATCATTCGAAAATACCGGCTTATATCTAGATATAAACATCGGCCGTATTGATTTAGCTGCTAGGACAAAAAAAATTCAATCGTTACCTCGAATTCTATATCCGGATCAAGTTCAGAAAGTATAATATTATGGTTACGCCTTAAGCCGCGATAAATCCTGGATCATCTGGAACAAACATAACGTGTTATGGCTTCCGACCGATTACCGGTCTTTCACCTTTGCCATTTCGTTTTTTTCGTCGCCATCGACGCCGTCGACGGTTACAAGGATTGGCCTCGGTTATAGTTCGGGGAGGGTCGTGGTAATTAGGCTTTTAGGTTCGGGGCCGTTATAGTTCTCGGAGCCATAAAAGAACCCTATTCCATAAGATCCACCGGCCTTTAAGGAATGCACATAGTACCACGTGTCGCCCTTATTTCTCTCTCCATCTCTTCCTATCTCTTTATTTTATAACTTTATTAGTAGAATGTCGTAAAAGTCCATGTTAATTTATATTCTGATTCGGTGTTGGAGTTGCGCGTGTCGATTTTTCTTGCGATTTCTGGAAGTATCCATAGCGTAATCTGCACTCCACATGACCTGGCTGCCTTTTTTTGGAGTGTGGCGCTGATTAGATAATTGCGGCATGCCTTCCTACGCGGGGTTTAACCCGACCGCGACTTTAGCTGCACGAAGCTGGCGGCTACATCTTGGTGCCGACGATAGCTTTTCGGTCGACACAGTTCTATAGATATCCAAGGTATCTTGTGTGGTATGATAATGTACCCTAAGTTTAGCGATCAAAATGGTTAATACCTTACGGATTTTATTAGGCGTTGGTTTATAAGAACACGGCCTTTGCGATAAACTCTTTCCCGATATAAATAAGCCTAGTAATATCGCAGAAGTCGAATATGGAAGCTCCCTATTAACTCGGATTTTACTGAAACGTCTAGCATGATCGCTGTCCGTGGCCTGAACCCCCGAAAGCAAGAGAAACGCCGACTATGCCTGGGATACGTATACGCCGCCTGGGTTAAAAGGACGACTATGGCTCCGCGATGAAGAACTGTTAGGAATATTGTCTGGCTTAAGCCAGAGTACGCGGCTAGGAAAGTATAAGGAGTATAATTTATTTAGTAAAGACCTTATTTATGGTGTATATATAAGCAAATAATACGATTGACCTTAAACCCTTTATTTAAAATATATATTCTTCTGTTCCTTTTTTAGATGAACTATTTATTTGCTATGTTTAACTTTACTTAGGCCGGCTTAGCCCGTCCTATGGATTGCTGACCTTGCTAGTACGTTTTTTTAGCTTCGTATAGTATCGTACCTGCAAGGTTCCCTTATTCCGCCCTAGAAAGGCTTCCTTAAACTGCTTATAAGTTTTCTGCCAAGATAACCCCTGGTTCTTTAATTTGATAAGAAGGTTGTTTTTTTTTTGTGAATGCGGCTTTCGTTACTGGTGTGTGCTTTGCCAAATTACGGCTTTTAAGTAAGTTTCGTCGATTTCGAATTTTATGTCCGTTTTTCGTATAGGAATTTTAGCTAAACTGTAGCTAAAAAGTTGTTATACCGTTTTCCGTTACGCGTTTAAGATACGCGTTTTTAAGTGGCCATTTTTTGAATTTCGTAAAAGCGGGTTCCGTAAACCTTTAGTTATTATTTAAAATATGCGACGATAGTAAACTGGGAATGGTTTGCTGGCGGGGGCGCTTTCGGTTACGGGTTAATATCTTGAATTTCCGCGTTTAAAAGATATAACCACGTGGGCGAAAACGTTATGCGAATGTACTGTTAAAAGTCGCGTAAGTAGGAAAGTCGATTTTGTTACGCTTGCGAGGGGTAGGCCGGATGCCGTTATTATTTTCCTTATTTTATTTCCTTTTGCTGCCTTCGATAAAAAGTTGGTAATCTTTTTCGTTATCCGAATCGTTTCGAAGGTTATTATGGTTATTATTATCGTTATTATTATCGAAAGAAGTACCATAAGGATTATATAAAAAACGGCAAACTGCCTCTTTTTTTTCGTTTTAATCTTAGCTTTTTATCGGCTGGTTTAATTTTACTTAGGCTTTTTTTATAGGTAACCGTATTAGGGTACGGCATATTTTTTCGACGCGGGCTTTATTTTTTTTAATACGAAGAAAGCTGTAAATTATATTATTTAAATAATGGTAATTTAGTTTCAGTTATAAGATATAAAACCCTTTATATGTTCTGAATTATTACGCCGTATATAACATTTTTAATTATCGATATACGGTTACTTTCGTATAAAATATTATTAACGTAATTAGGCGAATCCGGATCCGTTTAAGGTGTTAACGAAAAAAACAATGGCCTTACCGGAAACGCCAAAGCTGTAAAACGGCTTATAATATTTAAGAATGGGGATGTAATATTTTAATCTGGCTCCGCCACCCTAGCTATAAAGGACGGCTTTACGGTATCGTTATTACCAGTGGTATTAAATATCCTGTTAGGACCTGCGTTTAAGAAAGTTGTTAGCTACTTTTTTATCGTACCAAGGGCTGGAAAGTGCTAATATATACCTGGATCGATAATATCATTAAATTTAACGGTTATTCGGTTGGCAGGCGTTAATAACTTATGGACCGGCGGAAAAGAAACGTCGGACTGGCCGTCGTTAAAATCGCCGTAATCTAAATTATTATCGTTTAAAATAAGTATGGCATCGTCCTTAAAGGTTCCGGTAATACTGGGTTAAGGATCGTATGCCTTGTCCTCCCGCTAGGGGGGAGTTTGGCATTTAAAAAACGCCTTAAAGGACGTTATAGAGGTATATCGTTACGGTTTTGGATTTACCACTCTAAAGGGGTCGAAGAATCTTTAAGTATTAAGGGTGATATATGTTATCGTATTAAGAATGTTATATAAAAAGGGGAATTTAAAAACAACGACCTAGGGAGTGTTTAGTACGTGAGATAAGCGTTTTATTAAGGCATTCTCGTACATCTAGACGTACGGACAGCGAGCGACGAGAGAAATATATATATGTGCGAAAGTAAAAGCTTAACATAGTACTCGCGGCGTTCCCGGGCTCCCCCAGCCCTATTCCACCAGTTTTAAACAGCCCGCGATAAGGCATACTCCGTTTCAAAATGTAACTCCCTGTTGGAACTTTCGTACCTTTGCTAATTACGCAATTGCTGAAAGATAGAATGTAGCTAGAGCGTAATTTCTTATTGGAACTGGGAAAGCAAAGCTTTAATCCTTCCCCCCGTCTTTCGTACCTTTATTAATTACGTAGCTTTCGAAAAAGACGGAACGCAACGAACAAGGTAGTAATTATGGATCTTACCGCAAATTACGCCTCCTGGTCTGCAACATATAATCCGCGGACTGTCTGGAGATTGGCTGAAATGGACGATCCGTTGCGACCTTGTACATCGCTTCGCCTCCCCCCCTTGTAACAGCAGTCTAGGCACTGCCAATAGGAACCCAAGATTCTACCGGGCTGCCTCACGGCCATCGTCTCAGCCCATCGGCTCTCCGGGCAACCTATGTCTGCCTAGCCTAGCGCCGCATGAATAAGGCACGAACCGTAAGTGCGCGGGGATGTGAATCCGTCTGCAGCATACCTCATGGGTCACCAACAGCGCGTAAGAGAGGCCACGTCATCCTGCAATCCCCTCTCCTCTTCCTTCTGCTCTCCCCTCGTCCAGTGCCTCCCGTTGCCCCTGCCGTACGAAGGTCACCCCCTCCCCGGAACTCAACCCCATTGGACAACTTTGCCATGCCCTCATTTCATCTTCCCTGCCCTCTGCAGCTTGGGCTCGGTCCTCCCGTGGGTGGTGGCATATCCGGGATCAACGGCGGTCGGTTCAGGCTCTCTCGCCAGCCCAACGTCCCCACCTGTCCTGTTACACCTGCAGTATCACAGAGAACAGCGCTGTAATCGGTCCGACCATGACCAAGAGGATCCAGCTCGTGCGGAGACGCCCAGCACAGCCATGCCAAGGACAGGTGTCTCCGGTGTTTCCGCGTTAACGTAATTACCCCTTACGCCTGCGGCATTTTGTAACTGGCCAGGATAGGAAGGTATGAGATTGTGCCCACAGCCACCGAGGCAGACATGGAGCGCCGGGCTTCAGAGGCTATTGCAACGGGCAGAGAGTTAAGTTGTCGAGGCTCGTCGCGAGTAGGCTTGTACACTATATAAAAGGAGGCGGTATTATAGTTAATAAAGGTCGTCGGGTCAAAACGAACAAAGCCCAGGGTAAGAAAGTCGGGGGAGCGATAACAAGGACCGACGGGTAAACTAGGTAGGCAACGGTTAGCATTGCTACCGAATAGATCAGGCGAGACGGGAAAGGTGACGCGCGAAAAAGACGGGACGCGCAAAAACGAGGGAAAAGGGCAGGGAAAGAGGCAGCCAGGGAAAGGCGGAAAAGCTTTTGCCGAAATGAGACTAAGGGTTACGGTCGTGGTCGCAATCGCTGGCGAAAATGAAGAGAAGAAGTTAAGAGTACAAAAAGGGGACGTCGGAAAAAGGGCCATCTATTTATGTTGCGAGGTATGGTCTGAGGCGGCGCTATGCCCGATCGGGACTGCCGCCAAACCCGGAGGGGGCAGCAGCGTGTCCGCGATTACTTATAAAAATAAAAGGCGATAAGGTATAAGTTACTTTAATTATCGCCGTATCCGGTTATTACGTTTAAAGTATAATCCGAAACGTCGGTTTTAAGCTTAACTAGTCGGCTTAGATCGTATGTAATTAGTATTAGTTTATTAATAATCGCGTTTTTAAATTTTTAAAAAGCTTTTTCTGTTTTTATTATTTAAAGAAATTTATTTCCTTTTTTATCAAGTTTAATAATAGTATAACTATTTTACTAAAGTATTAAATAAACTTCTTAAAATAATTAACAAATTTAAAAACATTTGTATTTCCTTAACCGTAATAAGCCTTTTTTTATACAGTAACGATTTTTTAACGTTTATTTTAATATGTTTTAAGGTGATAATATATTTCAAAATTTTTCATTTTTGAATATAAAGCTGGCTTTTTTTAATGTTAACTAATAAATTAACGTCTTATAAGGCTTAGAAACTTATATAAACGTATCCTATATATTTTTTTATATTTGTTAAATAAATAAAGATATTATTAAAGTGATAAATAATACAAATGTTTACTTATTTCTCAAGTATATAGTTAATTATTTACTAAAAAGTTACTGGTATATATATTTGTAAATACGAAAGGTAGAATAAAATACTTAAAAATTCCGTGTTTTATTTTAAAGGCAACTTTTTATTCGCATTTTAATTTAATACAGATTTAGTAATATATCTCTCCATGGTTTAAATTTATCAACTAGTTTATTTTATAAAGGCGATTCTTTGTTTCGTTAATTAGAAATAATAAAGTTTTATTATTAATTGTAATATTGTTTAATTATTTATAATCGATAATTAAACGTAATTTCTCTTTTTCTCTTAATATAAAAAAGATAAAATATCCGGTTAATAAAATAACACGTTATATATGATCCATTTTACGCTTATTAATAAGGTATTTACGTAATGTTAATAATTTTATTTTATTAAGCTTTTAAATTAGGTAAAGTTTAGTTAATTCTTTTTATTAAAAACTATTTCGTAATCTTATTTGTTATATTTTAATAATTTCGTTTCGAATTTTTTCGAGAATAATCGTTCGTATTTATAATATTATGAAAATACCTTAGCTATAATTTCTAGCTTTAAAAATTAATGTTATGCGTAATTATTTATTTGTCGTAACTTTATTTTAATAATAACAATAATACGTCGAATTCTTTTTATAATACACTTATTTTGTCTTATATTCTATTCATTTAGATAATAAGGTTTCTGTCGTGTTTTTATGCTTATATTTATTACTATCTTCGATCGAATATTAAAATCTTTTTGTATTTTACTTTTTTATTAAAAGGGTATAAAGTATACTTTATTTAACTAGTTACTTAATTAATTAAGGGGTTATATTAGTACAACCATAATTTTCCGAAGATCATATTGTAATTCCTTATCGAAACGGTCTCGAAATTCGTTATTTAATTTCGCGGGTAATCTTTCCATTATCGTAGGTAAATATTTTACTTTTTGCGATCTCGGCGATATAAGGTTCAATCTTTTTCTTTTATAATAATCGAAGTTAATTAATTATATCCCGTATGATATAATTACCTTTTATTATTTCATAATTTATAAATACGGTAAATTAATATATCTTAATTCGTATTTATAAGCTAATAAAGTTGTTTTTAACTTTTATCGTCGCGTTTAAAGCCTTTTAAAAAAAAAATCCGCTAGCTTTTTTACGTTTTACCATCCTACGGCTTTCTTATAAATGGCGTTCGTTTTATAAATCGTCTTTTAATACTTTAATACGGTTTTAACTTTATTAGTTAAGGGCTTATAAGTATTTTAATTATTTTTCCTGTCGGCGTAAGGTAACTTCGAATAAAAGAACTTGTATTTGGAAATCTTTTGTGCTGATGTATTTTAGTTCGAATTTGTTTTTTAATTACGCCTAGAATTAAATATCGTATTATTTTATCTTTTTGTTTCCCTTTCGAATTTTATCCTTAATCTTTTATCGTTTATTTAAGTTCCCCGTAGAGGCTAATAGAAAATGTAAGTTTTTAATTACTTTTAGAAATACCTTTATAATTATTTAATAGATTTCCTTTTCGTCTTATAATTATATTATCCGAAATAGCGTATAAAACTTTTGTTTAAGTAATTTTTTCCTTTAAGCTAACTTGCTATTACCGTAATAACGTTAATAACGTCTTTAGAGGCGTACGTTTTAAAGTATTTATATTATCATTTATTCTTAAAATTATTTCTTATTTAATTATAGAAATCGAATCTTTATTTATATTTTCGTATAAGCCGTTTTTCAATATACCGTTATTCTTTTATATATTTAAAGTAATAGGTACGTGTTACAAACCAACACCTTACCAGCTTGGGCACACGGTTAGGACAAGACTTGAGAGACCACCGAACATATTACGTAACATAGATCCGGATAAATGAACGGATCTAAAGGGATCCATGCACCTACGTAACATAAATCCGGATGGATCTTCGGATTTATAGGAATCTAATTTATTTACACGATATGGATCCGTATGGATAAACGGATCCAGGAAAATCTAAGATGGAATATATATGTTTATTACCTTTATAATTTAGACAAATTATTAGCTTATAATATAACTTGGTTACCCAGATTACTTTTAATAATTTGTTATTATTAAACGTAATTATTACTTACCCTATTACTTAACTTTTTACGATATTATTGCTAATATAAACCGTACGACTAGGTTTAATAATTGGTTAAATTCTTAAGCCGTTATACGTTATAAGCTCTTATTTAGTAATATTGTTAGACTTTAAGTAATATCCTTAATATTATATCGTCTAATAAGCAGCTCGCTTTTAAGAAAACCTTTTAGGTACCCGAGGATAACCTTATGGATTCCGATAATAAGGAGATTCGATCCAGCCTTTTTTAGGAAGAAGCCTTGCGCCGACTTGACTGGTTAACCAACGCGGTTACTTAACTTACTAACGATAAGGTTAAGCTTATTAATACGCTTAAAAAGACCCGTAACCAGCTGGAAGCTTAGAAAGTTGAGCTGGTAAGATAAGTAAGCATGGAACAGCCCGATTAACCGGATCAGCCAGCCCAACCAGCATAACCTACCTAGATAGCCTACGGTAAGAAGGCCGGAAAAGTTTTAAAGCCTACCAAACCTACCCCTTTCGACGGAACCACCACCAAGTTATAATAGTTCCTTACGGAATGCCGTACTTACTTTAAGTATTTCCTTATTAAATTCGTAATATTTACTTTTTAAGTCCAGTTTGCTATAAAATAGTTAACCGGAAACGCGGTTACTTAATTTAAGCTTACTTTTCGTAAATAGGTTACCAAACCTCCTTAATAAAGGTCCGCGGAAATTACAAACATTTATAGCCATTATGAAAAATTTAAGGAAAAGTTAAAAAAGGTATTCGGAATAATAAATAAAAAGATTAAAACCGAAAAAAAAATTAATGATTTAAAAAAAAATTTAACCTCCGGATACGGTAACTCCTTTATTTAACTAACTTCGAAAATTAATTAAGAATAAAAGACATTAATAATTACGTTCTTCGGCGGCCTAAAGAAAGAAGTACAAAAAGAATTATTTAAAAATAAACGCTTCGAAAAGTTAATAGATTATATTGCCATAATAATTAAAATTAACGACCAGCAGTACGCTTAAAAAATTCGATACTTTAAAGACCGGCAAAATAATAAGCTAACGCATCCCCCTAATACCGGCATATTACGAAGAATTAATACATCCTATAAAATAGCACTAGAGCCCATAAAATTGGGCGCGGTTTAATAACGTAACCCGCATACCATTAAGTGCTTTAATTATAACAAGACGGAACATAAGGCCTTTTAATATAAGGTACCCAAAAAGTTACGGCAGAATATTTAGATGCCGGTTTTATAAAGATTCCCTTAAAACAACTAAAAAAACGATAATAAATTAATTAACATAATTAAGATTAAAAATAACCACAATCCCCTTAAGGAAGTATAATAAGAATTACAGAAGGCAAAAGAATTATCCTAAATAGCTATTCAGGAATAGCAAGCCTTTATTACAAGATTTATAATAACCTAATGGTTAAAAAAATACGACGGATGAAAAATGCTTTTAAAAAATAAGCTATTTTCCCGTTCCCAAAAAAAAAACGGCGATAGCGGTATAAGCAGTTGGAATTAAATGCATGGATTAAGAAGTACTAAGATTAGGACAAGAACCTATTACCGGGATAACCAAACCGATACGGAAAACTTTATGTTATTTAATGTAAACGCACTTATTATTCCAGATATATGGAAGGAAAACGGTATATTAAGCAACGACTTACATAAATGTATAACTAAGGATTTAACTTTTATAATTAAACCGGAAAAGATCCTAGGGATTAATAATAATATAGATACTTAAAGGCATTCGCCTTAAAAGATACCGTTAACATCATTACGGCAACAATAAATTAACCTAAAGAAAAAAAGTTACTTTAATGAAAACCTTACATGCTATTACGGATAATACGATTATAAAACGGAAAAAAATAAATCCATTAAATAATTATAAAGGTATTATTAGAAATAATTAACAACTTAAACTTCCGTTTAACCTTTATAAATAACCCAGAAAAACGACAAAAAATTAAATACGAAATAGAAAAAAGGAACGAAAATATAAGGTAATACGATACCCAGTTCTAAGCACGACAAAAAGAACAAAAGGCCCCCGAACTAGAATATATCAGCAGAAAAAACTTTAAACACAAATCTTTTTACTCGAAGCTACTTTACGCCGACAGGAAGGATAATTAAAATAGTTGCAAGCCCTTAACGTACAGAATTAAAAACGCATCAAGGTGTTAAAAAATAAGTTAAAAAACGAACGCCACCTATAAAAAAGCCGCAAGATAATAAGACTCGGAAAAGCCAGCAAAAACTTTCCAAAAGGGCTTTAAACATAACGATAAAAGCCAAAAACGACCTTATTACCCTGCAAGTACAGATTAGGATATATTAGTTTATCGCATTTATAGATTACGGAATAACAAAAGGTAACCATATTACGCCGGATATAATTAACCGATTTCGACTACCATAAAAAGAAAAGATAAAACCTTATATTACCGAAAACGTAAAAAGTTAGGCATTTACCTACGATAATGGAAAGATTAACCGTAAAATTAATCACCTCGAGATCTTCATTAATAAACGAAACCAAATAGCAAACTTCGACATCGTTCCGATAAAAGATTACGACATAATCCTCGGAAAACCATGGCTATACTAATATAACCCCTTAATCGATTAAATAACTGGCCAGATAAAGTTCGCTTCATATTTATTTAATTAAAAAAAAAGCAAGATACGAAAGGATCTAAACATTTAATCGGAAATGATAACAAATATAAGCATAAAAATACGACAGAAACCTTATTACTCATAAAAACAAAACACAAAAGGGAACAAAGGCATTACAGAAAAATACGACGTATCATCGTTACTATTAGAACAAAGTTGCGAAAAATAAACGATCATTTATAATATCAGCCTTTAAAGCCAGAAACCATGGTTAATATACCTCCATAGTACCACAGATACGAACGATTATTTCAAAAAGAACTCGAGATAAAACTATTAGAACAAAACGAATAAAACTATAAGATAATTCTTAAAAAAAGGATATCGACCAGATTCTATTTAATTTATAACCTTAACAAGATAGAATTATAAGCATTACGCAAATACCTTAAAGATAAACTTTAAAAAGGTTACATATAACGTTCCAATTTATTAACCGGATACCCCATATTTTTCGTACCAAGAAAAAACAGAAAGTTACACCTAATTATCGACTACAGGCAATTAAACGACATCACGGTTAAAAATAAGACATTTTTACCCCTAATTAACGAAATAAAAAATCGTTTTCACAAAATAAATTAATTATAAACCTAAATTTCAAAAAAAGATATAATTAAATTCGCATCAAATTAAGATACGAATAAAAAATAACCTTTAAAACAAAATACGGACTTTTCGAATATTTCGTTATACCTTTCGAACTTACGAACGTATTAACAACCTTTTAACGGATAATTAATCATATATTCAGGAAATACTTAAACATTTTCGTTATTTATTACCTTAACGATATTCTCATCTTTTTGAAAAATAAAAAAAAACATATGGAATATATTCATACAATTCTCCAAACCCTACAAAACGCCAACTTCCTAATTAGTAACGAAAAAAGCTAATTCCATACGCAAAAAGTGAAATTTCTAAAACATATTATTACCCCAGGATATATCAAAATAAACGTTAAGAAAATCGCTATAATACAAAAATAAAAAACGCCTATTATAATTAAGAAAGTATAAATCTTCTTCGAATTCGCTAATTATTATAAAAAGTTTATTCGAAATTTTAACAAAATAGCTATACGATTATTTAACTTAATGAAAAAAGGAAATAAGTTCCTTTAATTAATAAAGATAAAAACGGCTTTTTAAAAAATTAAAGATGCGATTACTAGCAAGCCAATATTAATCATATACGACCTAAGTCGCCTAATTAAACTTAAAACCGACGTTTCGGATTACGCTTTAAGCGTAATAATAGGATACCGTAACGATTAAGGCAATCTATATCCTATTACCTTTTACTTTTATAAGTTGAAAAAAGCAGAATTAAACTACGGCATTCCCGATAAAAAATTTATAACCATTATCAAAACCTCCCGAAAATTCAGATATTACCTTAAAGGAAACCTTTACCAGGTTAAGGTATACACCGATTATAAAAACCTTACCCGCTTTACCACCACCAGAAAATTTACAAAACGATAACTACGCTACGCCGAAAAACTAGTAAAATACGACTTCATCATTATCCATTAAAAAGGATTAAAAAACGGCAAAGCAAACGTACTTAATCGAAAACTAAACCTCGAAAAAAAAAATTTAACCACCAGATCTTTAACACCATACCAAAGGGATACCTACAACTACGACAGATAACAAAATTTAAAGCAACACCTCCTAATCTATATCAGAAAATCCAAAAATATAATAACAACCTACCTAAAAATAAAGAAATAAAAAAAATATAAATCCTAACAAAATACCAGGAAACACTAGTACGAAACATACACGAACATTAATTACATAAATACCCAGGAACCCACAAAACCCTAAAACAACTATAACGCATTTATTACTTTCTTAAAATAAAATTAATTAATAAAAAAATACGATAATAATACCACATATATAATAAAGCAAAAACTTAACGACATAAAACATACGGAAAGTTATAACCATTACCAATCGCAAAACGACTATAAGATTTAATAACTTTCGATTTTATTACCAAGCTTTTATGTTCAAAAAACCTAACTACAAATATATATTACGATAGCATTTTCGTAATCGTTAACAGATTTACAAAATTTTCCTGTTTTTTACCATATAACGAAAATATAAACGTAAAATAATTAACTTATATCTTTTTAAAACATATCTTAAAAATATACGGATTATTAACGGAAATTATTTTAAATAAAAAAATAACATTCGTGTCGAAATTCTGGTAAAAACTTATAATATAACTAAACCTAAACCACAAACTATCTAGCGTATTTAAACCCTAAATAAACGGATAAAGGGAAAAAACTAACCAAATACTAAAAACCTACTTACGATACTATATTAACTACGAACAAAATAATTAGGCACAAATATTACCCGTTACCTAATTAACTTATAACACTAATTATTATAAAAACATTAAAATAACTTTAACAAACGCCAACTTTAAATTCATATCAAAAATCTACAAAAATATACGCGAAAGTTTTATCAACGTTAAAATAATCCTTACATCAAAACAACTTAAATAACTACATACAAAAATAAAAACAGAACTTAAATTCATACGCAATCAAATAAAGAAATACTATAACTAAAAAAGGTTAAAAAAACCAACCTTCCAAAAGGAAAAAATGATCTACCTAACCACTAAAAATATCCAAACCAAAACGACCAAATAAAAAACTTAACTTTAAATATATCGGACCATATAAAATCATCCAAAAAAATCTCAAAAAACAACTATCAATTAAAATTACCACCCAAAATTAAACTCCATCCAAGCTTTCACGTTTCCTTACTCGAATTAACAGCAAATACCATCAAAATTAACACAAAATACGAAAAAAAGGCAAAAAAAAAAAAAAAAAAAAAAAAAAAAAAAAAAAATAAAACAAAAAAAAAAAAAAAAAAAATTTTTAAA
>QJNU01000851.1:0-26576 GCA_004154915.1 Monosporascus ibericus
ATAACAAAAAAAAAAAAAAAAAAAAAAAAAAAAAAAAAAAAAAAAGATTGTACCATTAAATTGCGTTAATTTAGCCCTTTATACGGATATTACTTTTCTTATATTAATTGTTATATACTGCTAAAAGTGGCAAATCGTTATAAAAGTTAACATATTATATTTTATATTTAAAAATCGAATAAAAATAATATATTTATTAATACGTAACTAATATTTTACGATATAACTCTCTCTATAAGCCAAGTCCAGCATTACAATAACCGCACAAAATTAAGGAATTTAAATATATCATTTTTATTATCAGGAGATAATTATATCGAAAGTTATAAAGGAATGATATATTAAAATATTAGGCGTTCCAGGGTAGATAGGACCTCTTTATAGCGTTATAAATAGCCACCTGTTAGTATCACCACTTATTATAGACATCGTGGCCATCTTAAGATCTTTAAATGAATTAATGCCCATAATCAGCTAGGGCGAAAGGATTGATGGAACGCCAAGGTTGCGCAATCGCGTGGCCACGCAATGCATCGGGTTACATTGCTTTCAACCCTGGGGACATGCAAACATCGTGTCGGCCTTTGAGCCTATGGACATAGACCAAGATACTAACGTTTATAAAGGTGAAAAGGAGCTGGAACCGATCAGAAACCGTATTCTAATATCGCATTATAGGTACGACAACGGGAAAAGCAATAGCTCTCTCGATAGAGAGGAGACGATAACGTCGGATATAGAGCGCCGGCCGATTTACCATTCGGAGAGCCAGTTTGAGAAGAGAGTCGTGCATGAAAGGAAGCTAGCACGAGTGACCTCCCTTAGCAGAAGGCTTATTGGATATGATCCCATTGGAACTTTTGCTGACAATTGCGAGAAAACTCTACCCGACTGGGTAGCATTGCTTCGTAAAGCCACACTACCGAATGATATCACGAGCGAAGACCCTCGCATTAAAACTGCATTTGAAGCTGTTGATAATGTTATATGTGGGCAAGGTACAGACCTACTGCAGCGGCTCGCTAACGTCCAGCTAATGCGGCTCTTCGATTCTCTTAAAGATACTTGTCATTTCGAATCAGAGTGTCCTAGCCCCACTTAGCTTTCTGAATCACACCTTTTTTTTGCAACGTAACGTCCAACTTCGAATACGATTCAAAGCGATATATCTTAACAAACAGAGGGCTCCCGATTTGCAGCCATATATCGTTATGTAGCCCTCGCCGAGAGCTACATTTTGATATTAATTATACTTTTGTAACTTATATATTCGCAAAGAGGAAGATCTTCAAATAAAAGTTTTCTATTTAAATTATATACATTCTATCGTAACTTAACCAATATAATAGCTATAAAGGTGCATCCGGTACCATTATGTAGCCCTCGTCGAGGGCTACATAACGATATATAACTTTACGTCGAAAATCTTTTAGTTGTTAAGATAGCTCATTCTGAAGCCCGAACTATCCAAAATTCATAACTTGAACGATTTTGGAGTTGTTTACTGTACGTAATAGCGATTAGAAGCGCTTTACTATAAAAGGCTTAGTACGTAGTTGGCTTAGTAACAGCCCCGCGTTAAACATTTTCAGTAAGGCTTCCCCGCCGTTAGCAGCCCCTCGTTAAGCTCTTTTTAGTAAGGTGTTTTTAATTGCTATTACGTACAGCAAACAACTTTGAAATCGTTTAAGCTATTAATTTTAGATAATTTGGGCTTTAAAGTGAGCTATCTTAACAAGGAAAAGGCTACCGACGTAATGTTATATATCGTTATGTAGCCCTCGACGAGGGCTACATAATGGTACCGGATGCACCTTTATAGCTATTATATTGGTTAAGTTACGATAGAATGTATATAATTTAAATAGAAAACTTTGTAACGAACCTGTCATACATCCACCTGGAAGCATGAGCAGTATCCGAAATGGGGTCTTGATTTGCAGGTAACAATAGGGCGAGGAATGATTTATTAGGGGTTTGTTCGTTAAAGAGATTTAAAGACTTTTCCCTTAATTAGAGAACGGTGCAGTTGCTTTTAGTCGAAAGCTTAGATTGATAGCTAAAGAGCGAAATTAAGTAGGTATTATTTACATAAGAGACCGGGTTACATATATCCTTATTTTTTAAAGTAAGTATGTCGTAGATCTGTATGATCTGTATGATTTGGATTTTAAATTATTTAGATTAACTAGATTACCTTGAAAACCAAGTTTTTTCTATCCGGAGTTTAACCGTAGCAGGTTCGCATTAGGTTATAAAGGTAGGTTTCCTCGAAATAGGAACCCCTATTTTTGTAATATTATTTCCCCTTTTTAAAAATTTTTGTTTTAAAGATAAGAACCGTAAGTTGGTTATTTTGTTATGTTAGAAAGCTTCCAAATTTATCCAGCTGATTTTATTATAACAAGTCGTATTCGGAAAGAAAAAAAAAAGCCTCGTTTAAATTAGCGTGATTCCCGTAATATTCGCGTTAATTTAATTAAGAAATTCGATATTAAAGCTTTTTTTTATTTTAACTGTATTCGATTAAAAGAAACCGATTGTTATTACGTACCCGAATACGTAAGTTATAGTTACTGTGTTCGTCGGCAGCGTCTATCTTATAACGTTTTCGTTATGAATTTGTTTTAAAAAATAAATAAAACGTAAAAGCGTTTGCTGCGGGAGTAGCATAAAATTAAGGACGACTTTTTAACGTTTTAAAAGTCCGTAAAAAGGAAATAAAAGGTGGTGGAAAAAAGGTTAATTGAATTACGGCGTTAGCAAGATAAAAAATCGCGGGAATTTATTGGAAGATTAAGGCGGTTGCGCTTTTAATAAGATCTTTTTAAAAAAAGAGCGTTAAAAATGTTAAAGGAAGGTTTAGAATTGGATTAATTGGAAGAACGGGAAAGAATAGAAGAAAAACGGCGATAGGTGGAAGTAAAGCAGGCGTAGTTTGTTTCCGAGATAGACGTTATGGCGGAGGCGTTTACTTTTTTCGATTAAAACGCCGCGGGTTTAGATTTAAGCGGGGGACCTTTATTACTTACAATTTTGGCCGCGTTGAAGATGGTTGGTTAGGATTCTGCCGGTAAAACGTTTTAATTAGGTCTATCGCATTCGTTAAGTGGTTAAGTAATTTTTAAGTGTTTTTTTCGTGTAAGTATTTTTTTTATTTAATTAGGTACTAAATTTTGTTTTTGATTATTTTGGAATCCAGTATTCGTTCGATTTCGTACTTATTATCATTTTTTTCGATTTCCAGATTTGTTTTTAACGGAACGTTTTTAGGTGCTGGTTTAAATAAGGAAATATGGAAAATAAGGTGTATTTTTATTATTTTAAGTAGTGATAGTCGGTAGTTAGTTTTGGAAATAACCTTATTAATTTTAAACGGACCAAGTTTTTTGAAATTAAGCTTGTTATTAAGCCTTTTGGTTTTAATTTATAAGATATTCGACGTTGCGTTTTGTTTTTAACGTAACAAGTAGACCTTATTTTTTTTCGCTAGAATTAATTCTTTAATTTTTTTTTTGTTATAATATTAGGCCATTTTTTGCTGGAAAAAACGTAATTCGGTTTATAATCGGGTTTGTATCGTTTTAATTTCCGTTATTATTATTTTTATTCGGGGAATTATGGTGATAATTATAAAAGCTTTATGCGTCGATTGTTCTGGTCGTTAAGTTATTGCCTTATGTCCGTATATAGCTGTATGGGGGGATATGTTTATGTTTTCGTTAATAAACGTATTATAAATTACTTGTATTAATGGTAACAATTTTACCCAGTTGTTTTGCTGGTAATTAATATAGTTTCGAAAGTATTGTTCTAAGGTTTGGTTTAGTTATTCCGTTTAACCGTTTATTTAGGGATAATAAGTTATTAAGAACTTAAATTTAACGTTTATTTGTTTAAAAAAGTTAGTACTAAATTTGGATATAAAAAGCTTATTTCGATTAAAAATGATTTTTTTTGGTATTTCGTATTTATTAAGGTAATATCGGATAAATATATAAGTTAGTTATTTTGTCGTTGCAATTTTTTTAAAGGGTAGAAAGTACTTATACTTGGTAAGTTTGTTAACGATTACCTAAATTCCGTCGTATTCGACTTTAATAATTAGGTCTTTAAATGGAAAAAGGTTGGTAATAAAGTTTTAAGTTATGGTATTCCATATTTTGTTAAAAATGTCGGTAGGTTATAATAGCTTATAAGGTTTATGGCGTATTATTTTGGTTTTGTTGTAAATATTGTAATTTTTAATAATTTTTTTAATTATTCGGCGTAATTTTAGGAAGTTGTACTTTTTTTATAACCGTCGGGTAATTTTGAAGATTTTTTAATATTTATGTAATAAATTTTCGTAGAATTTTTTTATAAATTGTTCCTATTAATTCCTGGGAACATAAATTTTGCCATAATATAATAGCTGGCTTTTTTGTTATCCTTTTAGCTAGTAAATTTCTTTTTTTTTATTTATGTCGTAAGAATTTCGAAATTTTGTTAAAAGTTTTAAGGTTGGTTTTTTTAGGATTTCGTATAATCGTATAATGCTATTCTTATTATATTATAATATTTACATGCTTCGTTTAGGAACTTTCGGATTATAGTCGTTTTTACGATTAAGAATATTTACCTGGATATTTTCCTTTTTTTTAATGTAATATATTTTAAAGTTAAATCTTAATAAAAAAATCATTTAAGTTTTATGTTATTTATTTAATTTTTAAGCCTTTATAAATTAAATAAAGTTTTTATAATCGGAATAAATATTAAAAGGTTTTTTAATTTTATTAAGGAAAGGTTTTTATTTTTTAAAAACGTTAATAATTGTTAACAGTTTTTTATTATAAATTAGGTATTTAAGTTCTGTATTTAGGAATACTTTCGAATAATAGGTTACTGGGTATTATTTATCGTTATTTTTTAGTTATTTTAAAACGGCACTTAATACGTAATCCGAAACGTTTATTTTTAAGCGATTTTTTTTATTTACGTTAAGTAATTTTATTATAGGTTTATTAATAATTACGTTTTTTAAGATTTAGAATATCTTTTTTATATTTTTTAAAAGCTTAAACTTTTTATTAACGTACTTTTTGGTAATAAATTTCGTTAATGGTTTAATTATATCTCCGTATTTTTTAATTAAATTTCGTACGTATCCCGTAAATCCTAAGATTTATTAGATATCGATAATGGTCGCCTTATTAAGGATAAGCTAATTTTTAATTACTTTTATTTTAAAGCGTTAAATCTAAATTTGGTTAAAAATAAGCGTATATCTTAAAAAGTCTAATTTTTGTATATGCTATACGCTTTTGGCTAAATTAACTTAGATATTTGCTTTATCCAGAATTTGGAGCATTTAAATTATATATTATTTATGCTCCTTTAAAGTTTTAAAGTAAATGAGAATATCGTCGAGGTAAACGAATACGAACTTATCCAGGAATTTTCGTAAAATAATTATAACCAGGTATTAAAAACTGGCGGGAATATTAGTAAATCCTATAAGCATTACTCGGTACTTATAAAATCCATATATCGTTTTAAATACCGTTTTCCATTTTTCTTTTTAGGTTATTCGGATACGGTAATAATTGTTTTAAAGATTAAATATAGTAAATTACTTAACTTTGCTAGCATTTTTTTTTAATATATTTATAAAAATTAAAAGGTATTTATTTTTAATTATAATATCGTTTAGCTATTTATAATTAATAACTTTTTTAAAAATTAGATTTCCGTTTTTATTAATCTTTTGCTTTCCGTCTTTGGTTTTTGGTACCATAAGGACGAAGTATTTAGCAGGAAAGTTAAAGGGTCGGATATATCCTTTTTTTAAATTAAGTTAAATAATTTTTTACAAAATTTTTAATTTTTTAGGATTTATATAATAAATTTTGTAAAGTTTAAGATAATATTCTTTTTTAATAAGTATTTGGTAATTTTATTAATTATATGGTAATAATTCGTAATCTTTTTGGTTTTTAAATAATTTTTTAAATCCTTGATATTTAAGTAATATTATTTCGGCTTAATTTAGCATTTATACTTTTTTAATAATATAGCAGATCTTTTGTTTATCCTTTTTAGGTAATTTTTTATTGCTTTTTTAGGAGAATATTTGGTATTTCCAGTTAATATATAGATTGCTGGTTTTAAGTTATGGCATTCCCAAAATAATATCGTATCCAGAAATATCGGCAATATTTAATAAAATTCGTTTTTAATATTTTTGGATTTAAACGGAAAGTTTTTTAGTTTTTCGTAAAATTCGTCCGTTTTTATATTTAAATAAACTTCCGTTTATTATTCGTAGTTTATAGGATTTTAGCTTGTACTTTTAAGGAATTTGATATTTTTCTGCTGCCGCGGAAAAAATAAAGTTACTTTCGGTTTTTAAATCGATTATGGTTTTAAATATGCTGTTTTTATATTAAAGTGGAATTTTAATTTGGTTACGTAATCCCTTTGCCGTTTTGCATAAGGTTTTGTAGATTAAGGCTTTTCGATACCTTATTTTCGAAAGCCTTTAGCGTTTTTTAACTTATAATAATGTCCAGCCTAAAAAAGTCTTTATTTACGTACTTTTCGAATAACGTATTTAATATATTAATCGTTTTTGTATTTAAACCATGTTTTTTTGTTATATTTATATTCGGAGATAATTATTCTTTTCGAGCTTGATTTTTAATTTTATATTTTTCGAGTTATCGGGTTAAAAATGTAAACCTTTAAAAAAGGTATTCCCATATTTAAGAGTTCGTATTAAATACAAAATATCGGGAAATAACATAAACATTTTTACGATATAATCTTTTAGCTTTATTTTGATTCGGGATATAAATAACAAAACTTAGGATATTTTGGCTATCGGGAAGTTTCTGTATATTTGCACTCGTTATCTAGTTCTGTGGGTATCTTTTCGTTTCATCCAGGCCAAAAGTTATTATCTTTTTTAACTTTAAAATATACGAGACAATCGTCGACGTAACAAACGGTAAAATATAACAATTTATGCTGGTTTTTTCGTAATTTAATATGTACCGTACATTCGGGAAGCTTGCAAAACTCCAAAAATAACTGTCCATAATTACTAACGTCGGGTCGGAACTAACCGTTTTCATTATATATCTTACACTAAAATATATCAAAATAATAAAAGCATCCTAGCTTTATAGCTATCCTGAAAGCTATTTATCCGGGATAATACTTATAAGCCTTAACCTTAAAGTCCTAATAAATAAAACAATCTTCGTACTTTAGGATATCGTTCTGAATTTAAATAATAATAATAATAATAAATTTTGGCTGGAAAAAAGTCGAGCTAACTTTATTCTTTTCCTTTTTTGCCTTATTATCGATTTTTTGTTTAACCGTTTTAGCTTTCTTTTAAAGTTAAAAAATCCTTTCCTTTTTAAAGTTCCTTTTTATAAGGGAACGATATTTACTTTTAAAATGCCCTTTTTTGCCATAATTAAAACATTCGATATTAAACTTATCTTTTTAAAATTTCTTTAAAGTAATACTTGCTTCCTTTTAAAATTTGCCCTTATCCTTCTTAATTCGGCTATTAAAACCTTTATCGTCATTTCGTTTATTAGTTCTTTTCTTCTTAAGGTACCGGTTAAAGGTGCGTCGATTAACAATAATTACTTTACCGGTATACTTTTTAAAAAATCCCGTTTTAGGTATCATATATATTTTATCCTTAACTTAAGGTTTTAAGCCATCGTAAAAGGGGTAAAATAACGCGCTTTTTAATAAATTAAAAATTACGGTTAAATGGTTAAATTCCGTCGTATATTTTGCAGCTAATTTAATTTGGTAAAAAAGGTATAATTATTTTACCGTATGCTATTCCTTATTTAGGTTTTTAAATATAGCTCGCATTTAGTCCTTAAAATATCGGTAATCGCTAAAGATATAATTAATAATATTTAAAAATTCTTTAAGGTAATTTTTCAGGTAATCCTTTATGATAAGCTTAAATTATAAAAAAACTCGTTTAATAAATAGCTAAGAAATAACCATTATTTTTTAATAATCTTCCGTTAAAAAGTTTTGGTAAAACTTAAGGTAAGTTCTAGCTTAAATAAAAAATTCTTCCATATCTATAATTCCGTTATAAGGCTTCGGGATAATTGGCTTATAACCCTTAATTTCCGGCATTCCGTAATAATTAAGGGGTAAAATAATGGTTTCGCGGTACCGATTAGGGCCGAATAATAAAAATACTAAGGTTCTCTCCTTTATTTCTCAGGTAGGTTAAGCCATACTTTTTTTAGGAAGTTAAGGTTTTTTTTCTTTATTTCTTTCCAAGGCTTAAATTCTACGTAATAGGATCTTCATTTTTTCTTTAGGGGAAAGTTCTTTCTTTTTTCCCTTTAGGCCTTAAGGTTCCTGGATTACTAGCTTTTCTTCCTTTTCCGAATCTCCCTAAACTTTAATAATATCCTTTAAAACCGGGGTTAGCTGTTAGGTCTAGGAAAAAAAAAGTTTTCCTTTATTACGGGTTATAAAAGGCATAATATTATTAATTAGTTAAAAAACTTTTTCGATAAAAGGTAAATTATCTAATTTAATTATTAATCCCTTACCGATTTATAATAAGAATCGGGTATATTATTTATCTTTTGAATATCGTTTTATAATATCGTCTTTATTAAATTTAAAAAAGTTTATGCCTAATTAAATTTGAAATTATCCGTCGGTTATTAATCAAAAAGTTATCAAAATATAACGAACCTATTATACATTCACTTAAAAATATAAGCAGTATCCGAAATAAGGTCTTAATTTGCAGATAATAATAAGGCGAAAAATAATTTATTAAAGGTTTATTCGTTAAAAAAATTTAAAAACTTTTCTTTTAATTAAAGAATAATATAATTACCTTTAATCGAAAGCTTAGATTAATAATTAAAAAACAAAACTAAATAAATGCTATTTACATAGGAAATCGGGTTACATATATCCTCATTCCCTAAAGTAAATGTATCGTGGATCTATATAATCTATATGATCTGGATCCCAGATCATCCAGATTAACCAGATCACCTTAAAAGCCAAGTCTTTTCTGTCCGGAGTTTAACCGTGGCAGGTTCGCACTAGGCCACAAAGGTAGGTCTCCTCGAGACAGGAACCCCTGTTCCTGTAACAAACTTTTATTTGAAGATCTTCCTCTTTGCGAATATATAAGTTACAAAAGTATAATTAATATCAAAATGTAGCTCTCGGCGAGGGCTACATAACGATATATGGCTGCAAATCGGGAGCCCTCTGTTTGTTAAGATATATCGCTTTGAATCGTATTCGAAGTTGGACGTTACGTTGCAAAAAAAAGGTGTGATTCAGAAAGCTAAGTGGGGCTAGGACACTCTGATTCGAAATGACAGTATTATAAAGTCTGATAGAAACAACGGGCGGATCCATCGCGAACCATACTATCGGGACGCCAACGTTGCTATGGATATATATCTAAGCTCCCAAAAAACGCAATCGAATATGAAAGAGTTGAGACTTAAGCTGAAACAAGGCCGTAAGCGATTTAGCAAAAGATGGAATGACTTAGCCACCCCATCACCGCTCTTTGTTTTAGTCTATTCCGAAGTCGCCGAGGCGATTGTGTAAGTGGCTGTTACCCCGTCCGGTTTTCCATCGGCTAACTATCTCGAAGCAAAGATTTCAAGACAGTAGACAATCTGACCCTGAATATGGTGGCCACAAGGATCTTGAGGATGTGTCCCGGCCAGCTCGTGACTACCTGTGCTCGTCTCGCTATAGCAGCAGAGACAGCAGTCAGATTCGGCTGCGCAAATCAGACGGAGCCTAGTCCCTTGAATTAGCCCGTAGCCCAAGAACCAGGATCTCGGTGTAGCCTAGGAACCAGGATCTCGGTGTGGCCTGGAGCCAGAGATCTTGGTGTGACCTTATATCTCGGTGTGGGCTGGGAACCGGGACCTCGTGCCAGAAGATATCATTCGTAGTCTAGACTTCGGTAGCCCCGCGCCGTATTTTGGTACTGTCACCTGTGCCCTGTGCCCGTAGTTCAATGCCCCTGTTATAGCTTCAGTAAATTACGGCCCACGCCTCCCTAGAACTGGACTCTAGGAATGGATTTTTTTTTTCCTATTCTATTATACGCCGAAATACTTTACCCAAAAGAACATATCCAGATCACCTTATGGATCTTCGCGATGATGCAACACGAGCTAGTGCATGATCCAGTTCCCGACCTTTTAATTCGCGAGTGCCTCGATGGAGTGCTAGCGATTGGCGAACAGGTCAATTTTCTTCATATGGAGCCGCTACATGACGTTGTTAGAATATATTCCAAGGTATTCAATTGCCTTGCATTCCTGAAAACCGGCGCAAGTACTAAAGAGCTCACATGGCTTGCGACGCGTCAGCATGACAACAACGTCCTCTGGATGCTTGCAGGGCCTACCATGCCACCAAACTGTCAGCAGTTTATCCATATCCTCGCTATAGCAACTGCGGAGGCTATCGCCGCTATCGAAGCAAGAGGATTAGGAGTTATGACGCTGGATAGTAAGATACGTGCTCTACTATGGCGGATCCAAGATATACGCGATGAAGCCCAAGAAAAAGGGGTGATCCCCTTAGAAGGTATTACATCATGTGAATGTAAAGCGCCTTTCCGCCGAGAAGGGATTATCAATGTGTCAAACAGCCTGAGACCACGCAAATTGAGTATCCTCGTTGCAGTTTCATTCGTATATTGGTTCTGATGATGATAACAGCTAACTATCTCTCGTCAGGGCAAAAGGGAATTAATCTCTCATACAAATTAGCTGCTACCCCTGTGTCCTCCACCCATTAGCGCGACATACGGACCGATTCCTTCCGACCTAGAGCCACTGTATCCGACACAATGACGACGATGGCAGCTGGAGGGTTGCAAACAAGAGCGAAGAGCCATCCACGCCTGTTATCACAATTAAAGCGTCTGCAGAACAGATGCTCTGGCTATCGCAGTACCGTAGCTTCTCGCTAGTCCTACACACTCTTCACCAACGCTTTGGTTCCAGTGAGGTCGAGATCCAGGACTTTCTCGCACTAAAGGCCGGGGTGAATATTGGAAGGTTTAGAGACACATTGGAAGATTGGCTAGAAGGTGTCAACAATTTCATCTGTGAACTTGAACGTATGCTTATTAAGGGGGTTATTATACCAGAAATCTGATGTATCCAAAATAAATCATAAAATCGCCCGGTTCTCTAGCTCACCAAACCACTAATTATAGCTTATCAACTATTTATGATTGTCCCCTAGTAAAACCACATTTTCTTCTGATGGACAATTATCGATACCTTAGTATGACGGCTAAGGGGTTTAACCAACTATTAAACCTAATCGTACGGTTTATGTTAGCAATAGTATCGTAAGAAACTAAGTAATAAGGTATTCAATAGTCACGTCTGGTAATAGCAGATTGTTAACGGTAATCTGGGTAACCAAGTTGTATTACAAACTAAAGCTATCTAAACTATGGTGATAATAAGCGTATATATTACAAGTTAAATATCTTTAGATAAAACGAATCCATCCTTATTTATATCGTATAAATGCATAAATACTTTTGGATAAGTCGAATCTATTTTTATTTATGTCGTATAAGTACATAGATGTTTTTAAATAAATCGAATTTATTCTTATTTATGTTACGTAACTCCGGTCGGTAATTATTTTAATTTCGTTCCGATTATATGCCCAAGTAGGTAAGGTATTAGTTCGTAATACGATTTTTCCCCTCCATAATCTTTGCCCTTAAAGATTTCCAAATTAATAAATCTCCCCATTTTTATCAAACTTATCATGCCTAAGGGGATTAGTAAGAAAGTTACTAAGCCGCAATAATGCTTTAATTAAAAAAAAGAGCATAAAAAGTTATCCTTCGGTATTAAGAATTCTGGTTTCGAAGTCATACCTTATTCTGCGTATTTCGTACGGAAGGAAAAATATGTTATGGCGGAAAATGTAACTCGTTATCAAATTTATATTTTTCACAGGCGGGATTATAATGATTCGGACATCCCGATCAATTTTCTGCATAACATTTCGCGGGAAAAGGAACGGTTAAAATGCGAAAAGGCTTTCGCCGAAAAGCGGCTTTTCTAATTGCAAAAGGAGATAAACGAGGTTTTAAAACGCATAAATAAAGCTATAACTTGTTCACGGCGGTTACGTTAATAATAAGAATTCCTTCGTACCCAGGGTATCGAAATGATTAATCGTAATCTGCAATCGTTAAACGAGTTGGAAGAATAGGAAAAGGTTAAGGTGAAAGCCGTTATGTAAGCCGTTTAGGCTGCGGGGGTGGGGGACTTATCTGGTCCCGAAACCGCTAATTGGTTCTTTCCGGCGGACCCTAATTAGGAAGCTATTTTGAATGTTATCGGTTTTACTAGTGAAAGTTTTTTAATAGGCGCTAGGCATTTATAAGATTTTTGGCAGGTTCTCAGGTGTTTTTAAAATCTAAGTAATTTTTCCATTTTACCAGGTACTCGGTAAGTTTATTTTTTTACGTATGTTTATAATCCTTTTTGTTTCGTATATTAGTATATCTTTCTTTGTTTCCTTTTCGTATCCTATGTTAACTTTAATGGTATTTACTATTAACTTAAGTAAAGAAACGTAAAGAATTGGATGGAATTTAACTTTAGATAATAATTTTAATTGGTAATTATTTTCTAAGATTTCTTTGGTAATTTTGTATGGTTTAATATATTTAAAGTCGAGTTTTTTATTTAATCACTTAATTTGGATGTTTTTAGTAGCTAGGTAGACCATCTTTCCTTCCTAAAAGATTAATCCTTTTAACTTTTTCTGGTTATAATATTTTTTTATTTAATCGCGTACGAATTCAAGTTTTATTTTTATTTTTACGTATAGTTATTTAAATTATTCTAATATAAAAATTGCTTTTACGTTAATAGGGCCTTCGTATATATCTTTATAAACTTTTAGTATAAACTAAAATTGGCGTTTATTAAAGTTGTTTTAATGCTTTCGTGATAGTTAGTATTATAAGCTAATTAGGTAATGGATAGCATTTTGGCCCAATTATTTTGCTTGTAATTGATGTAGCATTATAGGCAAGTTTTTAATATTTGGTTAATTTTTTTTATTTACCTATTTGTTTAGGGTTTAAATACGTTGGACAGTTTGTGATTTAGACCTAGTTATATTATAAGTCTTTGCCAGAATTTCGAAATAAATATTATTCCTTTATCTGAAATGATTTCCGTTAATTGTCCGTATACTTTTAAGATATGTTTTAAAAAGATATAGGCCAGTTGCTTTACGTCTATATCTTTATTATATAATAAGAAGTAGGAAAATTTAGTAAATCGGTTAACAATTACGAAGATGCTATCGTAATATATATACGTAACTGGGTCTTTTAAAAGTGGAAGTTTAATAATAAAGTTAAAAGTAACTAAATCTTATGGTCGTTTTGCGACTGGTAATGGTTATAGTTCTCCGTATGGTTTGTGTCGTCGAGTCTTTACCTTATTACAAATATGGCATTGTTATCGTATTTCTTTTATTATTAATTTTATTTTAGGAAAGTAATAAGTACGCTATAATCGTTTTAGAGTTTTATGGATCCCTAAGTATCCGTATAACTAATATTCGTATATATTTTATATTAATCTTTCCTGGTATTCTTCTAAAATTTGTATTTTTTTTATTTTTTAGTTCTTAAGTAAGTTGTCGTTATATTCCTGGATTTTCTAATGTAAATCGGAAGCTGCTGCTTTAATTATTGCTATTTATTGTAATTATAAGTATCCCTTTATCGTAATATCGAAAATCTAGTGGTTAACCTTAATTACTTTTTCTTTAAGGTTTAACCTTTGATTAAATACGTTTACTTTGCCGTTTTTTAATCCTTTCTGGTAGATAATAACGAAGTTATATTCCGCTAGTTTTTTGGCATAACGTAGTTATCGTCTTATAAGTTCTCTGGTAATGGTAAAGCGAATAAGGTTTTTATAATCGGTGTATATCTTAATTTGGTGAAAGTTTCCCTTAAGGTAATGCCTAAATTTTCGGAAAGCCTTAATAATAACCATAAATTCTTTATCAGAAATGCTATAATTTAATTCTGCTCCTTTTAACTTATAAAAATAAAAGGCGATAAGGTATAGGTTACCTTAATTATCACGGTATCCTGCCACTACGCCTAAAACGTAATCCGAGGCGTTAGTTTCCAGCTTAACTAAACGGTTTAAGTTATACATGATTAATACTGCCTCGCTGGTAATCGAATTTCTAATCTTTTAAAAAACGGTTTTTATTTTTATCGTTTAAAGGAACATGTTTCTTTTTCGTTAGGTTAGATAATAGTATCGCTATTTTGCTAAAGTTCCGAATAAACTTTCTATAATAATTGGCGAATTCGAAAAAGGTTTATACTTTCTTAACTGTAATGGGCGTTTTTTATTTTTGTACTGCAGCGACTTTTTGGGGGTTTATTTTAATATATCTTAGCGTGATAATATATCTTAGAAATCTTACTTTTTGCGTATGGAATTGGGTTTTCTTTATGTTAACGAATAAATTAACGTTCTGTAGGGCTTAAAGAACTGTATAAACGTATTTTATATATTCCTCTTTATTTTTTAAGTAAATGAAAATGTCGTCGAAATAACAAATAACGAAAATATCTAAATACTTCCTAAATACATAATTAACCATCCGTTAAAAGGTTACTAGTACGTTCGTAAGTCCGAAAGGTATAACGAAGTATTCGAAAAGTCCGTACTTTATCTTAAAAGTTATCTTCCATTTATGTCCTAGCTTAATACGGATTTGATTATATCCTTTTTTAAGATTTAGGCTTATAAACTAATTAGCTCCGTAAAAATGATTTTTTATTTCGTTAATCAGGGGTAACGGTATCCTATCTTTAACCGTAATATCATTTAACTGTTTGTAATCGATAACTAGGCGTAACTTCTCGTTCTTCCTTAATACGAAAAATATAAGGTATCCGGTTAATGAATTAAAACATTGTATATAACCTTTCCGAAGCTTATTTTCGAAGTATTTACGTAATACCTATAATTTTATCTTATTAAGGTTATAAATCGGATAAAATCTGGTCGATGTCCCTTTTTTAAGGATTATTTTATAGTTTTATTCATTATGTTCTGGTAATTTCGTTTCGAATTTTTTTCGAAATAGTCGTTTATATTTATAGTACTGTGGAGGTACGTTAATTATGTTCTTTGGCTTTAGGGGCTAATATTATAAGTGATCGTTTATCTTTCGCAATTTTATTTTGATGGTGGCGATAATACATCATATTTTTTTATAATGTCTTTACTTTTTTTTATGTTTTGTTCCTGTAGGTGGTAAGGCTTTTGTCGTGCCTTTATGCCTACATTCGTCACTATTTTCGATCAAATGTTAAGATCTTTTCGTATTTTAATTCTTTTTATCGAGTGGATATAAAGCGAATTTTACCTGGCCAATTGTCTAATCGATTAAAGGGTTATATTGGTACAGCCATGGTTTTCCGAGGATTATATTATAATTCCTTATCGGAACGATATCGAAGTTTGCTATCTGGTTTCGTCCGTTAACGAAGATCTTAAAGTAATCAATCTTGCGGTTAATCTTTTCGTTATTATAGGTAAATGCCTAACCTTTTACGTTTTCGGTGATATAGGGTTTTATCTTTTTTTTATGGTAGTCGAAATTGGTTAACCACATCCGGTGTAATATAATTACTTCCTGTTATTCCGTAATCCATAAATGCGGTAAACCAGTATATCCTAATTCATACTTATAGCGTGATAAGGTTGTTTTTGGCTCCTATTGTTACGTTTAAAGCCTTTTTAAAAAGCTTCTGCTGGTTTCTTTAAGTCTTACCATCCTACGGCTTTCCTATAAATAACGTTCGTTTTTTAACTCGTTTTCTAACGTCTTAATACGTTTTTGATTTTGTGCGTTAAGGGCTTGTAATTACTTTAATTATCCTTCCTATCGGCGTAGAGTAGCTTCGAGTAAAAGGATTTATATCTGGAAATCCTTTTTGTTGATGTATTCCGGTTTTAGGGCCTTTTGTTCCTCTTATTGTGTTTAAAACTAAATATCATATTACCTTATATTTTCGTTCTTTTTTTCTATTTCGTATTTGATTTCCTATCGTTTTTCTGGGTTATTTATAAAGGTTAAACGGAAGTTCAAATTATTAATTACTTCTAGTAATACCTTTATAACTATTTAATAAATCCATTCTTTTTTTATCTTATAATCGTATTATCCGTAATAGCATATAAGGTCTTTATTAAGGCAGCTTTTTTTTCCCGCCAACTTGTTGCTACCGTAATAATATTGACGGTATTTTCCGAGGCGAATGCCTTTAAATATCTGTATTACCGTTAATCCCTAAAATCTTTTCCGGTCTGATTATAAAGGTCGAATCCCTAATTATACATCCGTATAAATCGTTATTCGATGTACTATTTTCTTTTTATATGTTTGGGGTAATGGCTACGTTTATACTGGATAACATAAAGTTTTCCGTATCGGTTTGGTTGTTCTGGTAATAAGTTTTTATCCTAACTTTGGTATTTTTTAATTTATGCGTTTAATTCCAACTGTTCGTACCGTTATCGCCCTTTTTTCTGCGAACGGGAAAATAATTTTTTTTGTAAGCTTTTCCCAATCATCGTATTTCTTTAGTTATTAGGTTATTATAAATCCTATAATAAAGGTTCGTTATTCCTCAATAACTGTTTAAAATAACTTTTTTGCTTTTTATAATTCCTATTATACTTCCTTAAAAGAATTGCAGTTATCCTTAATCCTAATTATGTTAATTAGTTTATTATCGCTTTCTTAGTTGTTTTGCGGGGGTCCTTAAGGGACCGGTATTCGAATATTCTGTCGTGGCTTTTTGGGTGCCTTATATTAAAAGGCCTTATATCCCATTTTATTATAGTTAAAGCATTTAATAGTACGAAAATCGCGTTACTAGATTATACCTAATTCTATTGGTCCCGGTGCCGTTCCATAAGATATGTTGGTTTTTCGTGGCGTGCTGGTATTAAAAAGGTACCTTAACTTATTATTTTGCCGGTCCTTGGAATATCGAATTTTTTAGGCGTACTGCTGGTCGTTAATCTTGATTGTTATAACAATATAATCCATTAACTTTTCGGGGCGTTCATCCTTAAACAGCTTTTTTTGTACTTCTTTTTTCAGGGTGTCGAAGAACGTGGCCATTAATACCTTTTATCCCTAATTAATTTTCGAGGTTAACTAAATAAAGGAATTACCATATTTAAAAGTTAATCCCTTTTGTTTTAGATTTTTAATCTTTTTTTTAGCCTTAATCTTCTCGTTTATTATTCCGAACGCCTTTTTTAACTTTTCCTTAAATCTTTCGTAATCGTTATAAATGTTCATAGTTTCTGCGGATCTTTATTAAAGAAGTTTGGTAACCCATTTACGAAGGGTAAACTTAAACGAAATGGCCGCGTTTCCGATTAACTATCTTATAATGAATTAAATTCGAAAGGTAGGCGTTATAAATCTAATTAAGAAGTATTTAAAATAAGCACGATATTCCGTAAGGAACTGTTATAACTTGGTAATAATTCCGTTAAAAAGGGTAGGCTTAGTAAGCTTTAAAACTTTTCCGGACTCCTTACCGTAAGTTATTTAAACGGGTTATGCGGGCTGGGTTAGCTAATCCGGTTAATCGGGCTATTCCATGCTTGCTTATCTTATTAGTTCGACTTTTTAAACTTCTAATTATTCGTGGGTTTTCTTAAATATATTAATAAGTTCGACCTTATTGTTAATAAATTACGTAACCGCGTTAATTAACTAATCAAATTATCGCAAGGCTTCTTCCTAGGAAAAGCTAGGTTAAATCTCTTTATTATCGGAATCTATAAGGTTATCCTCGGATACCTAAAAGGTTTTCTTAAAAACGGGCTATTTACTGGACGACATAATATTAAAGGTATTGCTTAAAATCTAGTAATACTGCTAAACAAAAGCTTGTAACGTATAACGGCTAAAGGATTTAACCAACTATTAAACCTAATCGTACGGTTTATGTTAGCAGTAATATCGTAGGAAATTAAGTAATAAGGTATTTAATAATTACGTTTAATAATAACAAATTATTAAAGGTAATCTGGGTAACCAAAATATATTACAAGCTAAAACTATCTAAATTATGGTAATAATAAGCGTATATATTACAGGTTAAATATCCTTGGATAAGACGAATCCATCCCTATATATGTCGTATAAGTATATAAATGTCTTTAGATAAGTCGAATCTATTCTTATCCATGTCGTATAAGTGCATAGATGTCTTTAAATAAGTCGAATCCATTCTTATCCATGTTACGTAATTCCGGTCGGTAATTGTTCTAATTTCGTTCCGACTATGTGCCCAAGTAGGTAAGGTGTTGGTTCGTAACACTTAGCCACGCTTCCTTTAACGACCTAGTTAAACGAAAGAGTAATTATTGCAAAGCCTATGGAGTTCTGTGTTCGGGGTAGGATCGATAGTGGTAAAGACTACTGAACTTAATAGCTAGGTCGTCAAGAAACTACTCCCACCTAACCCATGAAAGAGATAGATACCTAAATTGAGTTAAGAACTGACTAGATACACACAGGAAACTTTTCAACTATTATACCCATTCCTTCTGTAACGAACCTGTCATACATCCACCTGGAAATATAAGCAGTATCCGAAATGGGGTCTTGATTTGCAGGTAACAATAGGGCAAGGAATAATTCACTAAGGGTTTGTTCGTTAAAAAGATTTTAAGACTCTTCCCTCAATTAAAGAACGGTACAGTTACCTCTAATTAAAAGCTTAAATTAATAACTAAAAAGCGAAACTAAATAGGTATTATCTATATAGGAAACCGGTTCGTTATATATCCAATTATCTTTCAATAAATATGTCGTAAATCTATGTAATTTATATAATCTAATCCAGATTACTTAAATCATTTAAATCACCAAAAAAACCAAACCTTCTAGTCCGTGATTTACCCGAAACGGATCCATACCAGGCCTGACAAGCAAGTCTTTTAAAAACAGGAACCCCTATTCCTGTAACACTATTCCCCCTCTCCAAGAATCTTTATCCCAAAAATAAAAACCGTAGGTAGCCACTTTTATTCAAAAAAAATTTCTAAAATGTTTTATTTAATTTTTACCATAACAGGTCGTATTTAAAAAGAAAAAAGGAAACCTCGCCTAAACCAACGCGATTTTCGCAACACTCGAACTAATTCGATTAAGAAGTTTGGTATCAAGGCCTTTCCTTGCTCCAATTATACTCGTCTTAGCGAACCCGTCTATTTCTTCGTTCCTAACATCTCAAGCTGCGATTATTGCACCCGTCGCCAGCATTTAGCCTGCAACGTCCCAACCATAAACTCGCTGACGAAGCTGGGTAAAATGCACGATCGTCTAGAAAAAAAGCAACGAAAAGCGGAAGATACTTTAGTTGCACATCAGGAAACTGCCGAAAAAAAAACAAAAAAGCTTATTAAGCGAATAAAGCGCTTGCGCCTTTAACAGAAAGTTTTAAAAAAAAAGGTCGTAGCTATTTTAAAAGAAAAATATAAATTGGATCAACTAAAAAAACAAGAAAAATTGGAAAAAAAGCAGCGTCGTATGGAGGTCGAATAAGCGCAGCTTGTTTCCGAAATAGATGCCATTACGAAGGCGTTTACTTCCTTCGACTGGAACGCCGCAAAGTTAGATTTAAGTGGGGGACCTTTATCGCCTACGACTTTGGCTGCGCTGGAGACGGTCGGTCAGGATTCTGCCGGTAGAACGTCTCAACCAGGTCCATCGCATTCGTCAGGTAGTTAAGTGGTTCCCAAGTATTTTCTTCGTATAAGTATCCTTTCCATTTAACTAGGTACTAGATCTTGTTTTTAACCATTCTGAAGTCCAGTATTCTTTCGACTTCGTACTTATCATCATCTTTTTCGATTTCCAGATTTGTCTTTAACGGGGCGTTCTTAGGTGCTGGTTTAAGTAAGGAAATATGGAAAATAGGGTATATTTTCATTATCTTGGGTAGTAACAGTCGGTAATTGGTTTTAAAAATAACTTTATCAACTTTAAACGGGCCAAGTTTTTTAAAATCAAGCTTATCGCTAGGCCTTTTGGTCTTAATTTGTGAAATATTTAACGTTACGTTTTATCTTTAACGTAACAAATAAACCTTATCTCCCCTCGCTAGAATTAATCCCTTAATTCTTTTCTTGTTATAGTACTAAGCCATTCTTTGCTGGAAAAAACGCAACTCGGTTTATAGTCGAACTTGTATTATCTTAATTTCCGTTACCATTATTTCTGTTCGGGGAGTTATGGTGGTAATTACAGGAGCTTTATATGCCGATTGCTTTGGTCGTTAGGTTACTGCCTTGTGTCCATATACAGCTGTATAGGGAAATATGCCCATATCTTCGTTAATAAACGTGTTATAGGCCACTTGTGCTAATAATAACAATTCTACCCAGTTGTTTTGTTAGTAGTTAACGTAACTTCGGAGGTATTATTCCAGGGTCTGGTTTAATCGTTCCGTTTAACCGTCTGTTTGGGGGTGATAAGCTGTCGAAAACTTGAACTTAGCGCCTATTTGTTTAAAAAAGCTGGTACCAAACTTAAATGTAAAAAGCTTATTTCGATCAAAAATAATCTTTTCTGGTACTCCGTATTTGTTAAGGTAATGTTGGATAAATGCATAGGCCAGCTATTTTGCCGTTGCAGTTCTTTTAAAGGGTAAAAAATACCCATACTTGGTAAATCTATTAATAATTACCTAGACTCCGTCGTACTCGACTCCAGTAATTAGGTCTTTAAATGAAGGAAGGCTGATAATAAAATCCCAAACTATAATGTTCCATACCTTATCAGGAATGTCGGTCGGTTGCAGTAGCCTATAAGGCTTATAACATGCTACTTTGGCCTTATTGCAAATATTGCAATTCTTAATAACCTTCTTAACTACCCGGCGCAATTTTGGGAAGTCGTATTTCTTCTATAACCGTCGGGTGGTCTTAAAAATTCCTTAATATCCATATAATAAGTTTTCGTAAAATTCCTTCACAAATTGTTTTTGTTAGTTCCTGGGAACATAAATTTTGCCGTAATATAACAGCTAGCTTTTTAATTATCCTTCCAGCTATTAAATCTCTTTCTTTTCATTTATGTCGTAAAAGCTTCGAAACCTTATTAAGAATTCTGGGGTTAATTTCTTTAAAATTTCGCATAACTATATAGTACCATCCTTATTATACTATAACATCTGCATGCTTCGTTTGGGAACCTTCGGATCATAATCGCCTCTACGACTAAAAATATCCGCCTGGATATTCTCCTTTCCTTTAATATAATATATCTTAAAGTTAAATTTTAACAAAAAAATTATCCAAATCTTATATCGTTTATTCAGCTTTTATGCTTTCATAAATCGGGTAAGGTTCTTATAATCAGAGTAAATATTAAAAGGTTTTTTAATTCCGTTAAAAAAAGGCTCCCACTTCTTAAAAACGTTAATAATTACTAGCAATTCTTTATCATAAATCGGGTATCTAAGTTTTACATCTCGTAATGCTTTCGAATAATAGGCTACTAAATACCATTTATCGTTATCCTCTAGTTATTTTAAGACGGCACCTAATACGTAATCCGAAACGTCTATCTTTAAACGCTTTTTTTTATCTATATTAGGTAATCTCATTATGGGTCCATTAGTAATTACGTCCTTTAAAATCTAAAATACCTTTTTTGCATCCTTTAAAAGCTTAAACTTTTTACCAACGTATTTTTTGGTAATAAGTTTCGTTAATAATCTAACTATATCTCCATATCCCTTAATTAGGTTTCGTACGTATCCCGTAAATCCTAAGATCTGTCGGATGTCGATAATAGTCACCTTATCAAAAATAGGCCAATCCTTAACTGCTTCCATCTTAAAACGTTAAATCTAAATTTGGCCAAAAGTAAGTGTATATCCCAGAAAGTTTAGCTTCTATATATGCCACACGCTTTTAACTGGGTTAACTCGGATATTCGCCTCATCCAAAGTTTAAAGCACTTAAGCCACATATTGTTTATATTCTTCTAAAGTTTCGAAATAAATGAGAATGTCGTCGAAATAAACGAATACGAACTTATCCAGGAATTTCCGTAATATAATCATAATTAATCGTTAAAAACTGGCAGGGACATTAATAAGTCCTATAAGCATTACTCGGTATTCGTAAAGTCCGTATATCATTCTAAATGCCGTTTTCCATTCTTCTCCTTGGGCCATTTTAATACGGTAATAACCGTCTCGAAAATTAAGTACAGTAAACCATTTAGCTTTGCTAACGTTTTCTTTCAATATGTTTATAAAGGTTAAGGGGTATCCATTCTTAATCGTAATATCGTTCAGCTATCTATAGTTAATAACTTTTCTAAAAACTAAATCTCCGTTTTCGTCAATCTTTTGCTTTCCGTTTTTGGTTTTTGGTACCATAAGGACAAAGTATCCAGCAGGAAAATTAAAAGGTCGGATATATCCTTTTTTCAGATCGAGTTAAATAATTTTCTACAAAGCTTTTAACTTCTTAAGGTTTATATAATAAATTTTATAAAGTTTAAGATAATATCCTTCCTTAATAGGTATCCGATAATCCCATTAACTATATAATAATAACTCGTAATCTTCTCTATCCTTAAATAATCTCTTAAATCTTCGATATTTAGGTGGTACTATTTCGGCTTAATCTGGTACTTATACCTCTCTAATAACATAACAAATCTTCTACTCGTTTTTCTTAGGTAATTTCTTATTACCTTCCCAGGAAAATGTTTAATATTTCCAGTTAATATGTAGATTATTGGTCTTAAGCCATGGCATTCCCAGAATAATATCGTATCCAGAAATATCGGCAATATTTAATAAAATTCGTTCTTAATATTCTTAAATCCAAACGGAAAGTTTTTTAATTTTTCGTAAAATTCGTCCGTTTTCATACTTAAATAAATTTCCGTCTATTATTCGTAACTTATAGAACTTTAGCTTATACCTTTAAGGAACCTAATATTTTTCTGCCGCCGCGGGAAAAATAAAGTTATTTTCGGCTCCTAAGTCAATCATAGCTCTAAATATGCTATTTTTGTATTAAAGTAGAATTTTAATCTGGTTACGTAATCCCTTTACCGCCTCGCATAAGGTTTTATAAATTAAGGCTCCTCGATGCCTTACTTTCAAAAGCCTTTAGCGTTTTTTGATTTATGATGATATCCAGCTTAAGAAAATCTTCATTCGCGTACCTTTCGAACAACGTATTTAATACATTAATCGTTTTTATATTTAAACCATATTTTCTTGCCATATCTACATTCGGAGACAATTATTTTTTTCGAGTTCGATTCTTAATCTTACATCTTTCGAATTATCGGGTTAAAAATATAAACCTTCAAAGGAAATATTCTTACATTTAAAAATTCGTATTGGATACAGAATATCGGGGAATAACATAAATATTCTTACGATATAACCCTTTAACTTTGTTTTAATTCGGGATATAGGTAACAAAACCTAAAGTATTTTAACTATCGGGGCGTTTTTGTATATCTACACTCGTTATCTGGTTCTATAAATATTTCCTTATTTTATCTAGGCCAAAAGTCGTTATTTTCTTTGGCTTTGAAATATACGAGACAATCGTCGACGTAACAAACGGTAAAATGTAACAACTTATGCTGGTTTTCTTATAATTTAATGTATACCGTATATTCGGGGAGCTTACAAAGCTTCGGGGATAACTATCCATAATTACTAACGTCGGGTCGGAACTAACCGTTTTCATCGTACATCTTATATTAAAATATATTAAGATGGCAAAAGTATCCTAACTTTATAATTATCCTGGAGGCTATCTATCCGGGATAATATTTACAGGCTTTAACCTTAAAGTCTTAACAAATAAGGTAATCCTCATACTCTAGGATGTCGTTCTGAATTTAAGTAATAATAGCAATAATAAATTCTGGCTGAAAAAAAATTAAACTAACTTCTTTTTTTTCCTCTTTTACCTTATTATCGGTTTCTTGTTCAGCCGTTTTAGTTTTCTTTTAAGGTTAAGGAATCCCTCCCTTTTTAAAATTCCTTTTAGCGGAAAAACGATACTCGTTTTTGAAATATCCCTTTTTACCATAGTTAAAACATTCCATATTAGACTTATCTTTTTAAAGCTCCTTCAAAGCAATGTTTACTTCCTTTTAAGGCTTACCCTTATCCTTCTTAATTCGGTTATTAAAGCCTTTATCGTCATTTCGTTTATTAATTCCTTTCTTCTCGAGGTACCGGTTAAAAGTACGTCGATTAGCAATAATTACTTTATCGGTATACTCCTTAAAAAATCCCGTTTTAAGTACCATATATATCTCATCCTTAACTTAAGGTTTTAAGCCATCGTAAAAAGGGTAAAATAACGTACTTTTTGGTAAATTGGAAATTACGGCCAAACGGTTAAATTTCGTCGTATATTCTGCGGCTAACTTGGTCTAGTAAAAAAGATATAATTATTTTACCACATACTATTCCTTATCTAAATCTCCAAATATAATTCGTATTCGGTCCTTAAAGTATCGGTAATTATTAAAGATATAATTAATAATATTTAAAAATTCCTTAAGGTAATTTTCCAGGTAATCCTTTATAATAAGCTCGAATTATAAGAAAACTTGTCCAGTAAGCAGTTGGAAGATGGCTATTACCTTTTGATAGTCCTCCGTTAGGAAGCTTTGGTAAAACTTAAGGTAAATCCTGGCTTGAACAAGGAATTCTTTTACATTTATAGTTCCGTTATAAGGTTTTGGGGTAATTAGCTTATAGCTTTTAATTTCCAGCATTCCGTAATAACTAGGGGATGGGATAGTGATTTTGCGGTACCGATTAAGGCCGAATAATAAGGGTACTAGGGTTTTTTTCTTTATTCTTCGGGTAAGTTAAACCATACTTTTTCTGGGAAGTTAGGGTTTTTTTTCTTTGTCTTTTTTCAGGGTTTAGATTTTACGTAACAGGATCTTCATTTTCTTTTTAGGAAAAAGCTTTTTCTCCTTTCCTTTCGGGCCTTAAGGTTTTTAAACCACTAGCTTTTTCTTTTTTTCCGAATTTCCTTAAACCTTAATAATATCCTTTGGAGCCGGGGTTGGCTGTTGGGTTTAAGAAAAAAAAGAAGGTTCTCCTTTACCTCGAATTGTAAAAGGTATGATGTTGTCTATTAACTGAAAAACTTCCTTGATAAGGGGTAAATTGTTTAATCTGGTTATTAATTCTTTATTGGTTCGTAACGGGGATCGGGTGTATTATCTATCTTTTAAACGTTGTTTTATAATATCATCTTTATTAAGTTCAGGAAAGCTTATGCCCAACTAGGCTTGGAATCATCCGTCGGCTATTAATTAAGAAGTTATCAAAATGTAACAAACTTGTTATATATCCACCTGGAAGTATAAGCAGTATCCGAAATAAGGTCTTAATTTGTAAATAACAATAGGGCAAAGAATGATTTACTAAGGGTTTATTCGTTAAAAAGATTTTAAGACTTTTCCCTTAATTAAAAAACGATATAATTGCCTCTAGTTAAAAGCTTAAATTGATAGCTAAAAAGCGAAACTAAGTAAGTATTATCTACATAAGAAACCGGTTCGTTATATATCCAATTATCTTTCAATAAGTGTATCGTAAATCTATGTAATCTATGTAATCTAGTCCAGATCACTTAAATCACTTAGATCACCAAGAAGGCCAAGCTTTTTAGTCCGTGATTTACCCGAGACGGATCCATACCAGGCCTGACAAGCAGGTCTCTTAGAGACAGGAACCCCTGTTCCTGTAACACCTTCCCTCACTTATTTCGTTGCATCATTGCGGTCGCTAACGATCCCGATAACTCGGGCCGGTCTAGGAGGTCAATGGACAGTTGATGAGGTTACCCTGTAGAGAGTGATGAGGTTACCCTGGATGAATTAGTATGTAGAAATGTGTAGGGTAGGCTTAAAGAGGAACAAGTAAATTCTCAGCAGGTGTCACAGCAGAAGTGAGGTGGAAGCAGGAGGTAGAATAGTATTCGGTAGTCTGTATGTCTGTATAACTAACTACACGAAGGACCTAGTTAGAAGTTATAGGTATATTTATATTTGTCAGGACCCGAGGATTCCAACGGTGTTGAGTATAACGTCATAGCTATTAATACGAGCTTAGAAGGCTCTAGAAAAGATATATGACGTCTATAGTTGCATATACGCTTACGCGTACAGATCTAGACCTTTCCAGGTCTCTCCATCCAATAGCCGATCATGTGAATACGTGTCCCGTAGTATAGTACCAATCTTATAGTAATATTTGTGTCAGATATAGGGGACATCAGTTGTGTTGTTGTATTCGGGTCAGTTGCAGGTGCTGTTGCACTCATACAACTTTAAGTAGCTTAGCTCCGGAACACATATGGGCCGATCAGTAGGTGACCTTTCCGTATATGGGGTGCGCT
>QJNU01000852.1:0-26573 GCA_004154915.1 Monosporascus ibericus
ATTCCTCTTGAGCGGCGCGCAGATGCGATCGCGGCAGCTTGTGCTGCCCAGGCGGCTTTTGCTCACGTCGTGCCTCCAGTTCGTCATCAACGCTCAGCAGCCCGCGAGCGACAAGATCTTCGACACGGCCGCTTTCGAGAAGTTCCTGCAGGACAAGATCAAGGTTGACGGCCGTGTTGGTAACCTCGGCGACACCGTCGTCATCCAACAGGCCGGCGAGGGCAAGGTCGAGATCATTGCCCACAACGAGCTCTCTGGCAGATACCTCAAGTACCTGTGAGTAATATCCCGCCCGTGCACTGACGTTCTGATGGAAGGCTGACGCGACATCCGTCCAGGACCAAGAAGTTCCTCAAGAAGCAGCAGCTGCGTGACTGGCTCCGTGTCGTCTCCACCTCCAGGGGTGTCTACGAGCTCAAGTTCTTCAACGTAGTCAACGACGATGCAGACGACGACGAGGACTAAACAAGCAACCCATAATGATGGCTCTGGGATCCGAGAAGGCATTATGCATGGGCAGGTGCATGGCACAGGGGAAATGGCGTCGGAATCCTTTGCAGCTAGATTTGGATTGCAAAAATAGAGACACCCCTCTGTCATGGGCAACGAACATATGATCTGCTTGCTCAAACCTAAATTTATGGTCACCCGTACTCGTTCTATGCGTAGTTCGTAAAACTTGTCTAATCGTACAGAACTCCAATCAAGGCAAAGATCTGAAAACGGCTTCCCATGTAACCAGTGCCGCAGCATTAGCCGGGAAAGCCCTCAAGAAGCAAGGGACAAAGCCTCGCCAGAATCCCCTGGCGCCGCCTTCCCTGTACACGGCAACAGCCGCATCCTTCCAGCGATGGAACCTCCTCTCGCCATCGCCCAGCCTGCCGCCGAGCGGGTCCGTCATGATGCGCTGCTTGACGACGTCGCTCGGGTAGCTCGTAATCCAGAAGACCTGTGCGCTGAGACCGCCGGCCCAGAAACTGACGGCCGCGGGCCCCAGGGACGTGCGCTCGCGCAGCAGCCGCGAGAGCAGGTCGTACGACCCCCACCAGAAGAAGAAGAACGACCGGAACAACAGCGTGGCGCCCAGCCCCCGGTACACGCCGCCGATGCCATGCGCGCCGTAGATCCGGCGCACGCAGTCCACCGGCCCGCTGTACAAGCGCTCGCTCTTGCGCGCCGCGTACTGCGTCTGCAGGCGCGCCTTCACGTGCTCCACCGGCGCCGCCACGAAGCTTACCGTGCACCCCGCCAGCACGCCCGCGAGGCCGTGGCCCAGCGTCGGCAGGTTGTGGGCGTGCGCCGCACCCTTCTTCCCCTTCTCCCCGTCCTCCTTCCCCGCCTCGTCGGACTCTGATGCCGGGGAGGAGGAGGGGTGCCCCCCGTCGCGGCGGGCGTCGAACACGTGCTCCGAAAGCAGCCGCCGGTACACTTGCAGGCTGCCCATCATGATGCTGTCCATGAACATCCATCCCACGAGCGGCGGCGTCGCGCCCTTGTAGAGCGCCCGCACGCCCTCGTGCCGCACCGTCTGTGCCACGCACTGCAGGGGGCCGCTGAAGCGCGCGCTGTGGGTCGTCTGGAGGCGCACCTTGACCGTGTCGAAGGGGTGGCCGACTGCGGTTCTAGTTAGTCGTCGCGTCATATGTAGTTTATGTGTGTCTCCGGGGACGAATGGACGACGGATGCGTACCCGTCAGCTTCGCGATGCCGGAGAAGACGCCAGCCACGAAGCCCTTGTAGTTGCTGGGCTTTGCCGGCTCCTTTTGCTGCTGCTTCAGGTCGGCCGCCATTGGGGTCGCGATCCTTGCTACACACTCGGCGGATTTCGTTTGGCTTGGCTACTTGTTGAAGCTTTGTCGTTGCTGATTCTGTTTGCGATTTTTTAGCGAGAATTGTCTACCGAGATCGGCCATGTGTTTTATTACTGGGCCCGTGACCTCCGTCTCGGGACCTCGTCTAGCGGCACTGCGTGTAATTTTTATAAGCGAAGTCCCATTTCCCGAATATTATTATTTGAAGACTGCCCGGCTGCACCGCCGACACAGATTCCCATTCTTTAAATAATTTTTTTTTTTGAGTTAAGCATCACAAAACCAAACTGCGTGCGACGAAACGGCATCGCCCACCGAAGTCACAACGCCCTGCTCCCGCTGGAACGCCATGGCATCCCTATTAGAGGGCCCGGGTGCAGAGCTCGAGGTCCTCCACCCCGGGGCCGGGACCGCCCTTGCCGTTGTTATGCACAACTAGCATGACGGTCGACACGCATTGCTGTCCTTCCGCTTAAAGATCCTCTTGAATGCGGAAGAAATTGAGAATCAGTATGTCCTCAGACTCCGCTGGCGGCGACCCCGGGAATCATGACATGAGATAATGTTTTCATGTTCCACCAATCTACAGGTAACATCTCATTATATTGATTGGTGATATAGAGTTACACGGCGCGTCAACTGCGAATAAGCTCTATGATGGGTAGATAGCTGGCTATCGCTTAGTCCTCGTCAGACAGGTCCTCATCGAAAAAGGAATTCATGTTGAGTTGACCCCCCTCTTGTGTTGCTTTCCTCACGTTTCGGATAGTGGTTTCTAGAGTCTCATTCGCGACCTCTAGTAGGCTGGCCTTGCAAAGGAGATGGGTGAGCTCAACATCCTTGGCCACGTTCTGCTCCTCAAGGTCCTTGATCTTCGCCTCTAGTTCCCTGACCTTGGCGGCGGCCTCTACCCTTAGTCGATTTCGAGTTGTGTGACGGAGTTCCAGCGTCTCCTCAAAAGGAGGCAGTCTCAGGGACGCATAGAACTCCGCCCAGTCCTCCCGGTCGACGAGTCTCGGACTCCAATGTCTGTTCTCCCTGAACTCTTCCATGAACGCCTTATTCCGCACCTGAAACCTTTCCCAGTACATCATCTCCAAGCCAAAGTTTTCGCCACCCGCTACGTCCAGGTAGCTTCTCATGTGTTCAAAGGATCGGCCCCGGAACCTGTCCCACTTCTCCGCCAAACTCGTAGGGCCCTCGGCAAGCAACTCCTTGTCCTCGTTTACAAGCATCATGACAGTCGGTATGGATCGTCGGTCGTCTCGCGTCCTGCGAGAGCCGAGGACAAAGAGGACGCGGTATCCTTGGAGGTTGAATTTTCTGTTGCGCCTGAACATCTCGTACTCGAGATTTGCGGCGAGGCCGATCTCGACGTCTTTCCAACCTGCCTCCCACTCTTGAGGCCAGTGTCCGTCGCCTACCTTCGGGTCGTAAGGTTCTAGTTCAGGGTGATGGAGTCGTTCTTCTCTTGCCGCATCGCTCAACGACGGCGATGACCAGGGCGATGTCGTAGCTACAGTAACTCCAGAGAAAGCCCGCCTAACCGAGGAAGGTTCGTAGTCCATGAAGGACTTGATTTTCGTCAGGACTGGCATCCGGGATAATTTAGTGGTTCTCTTGCTTATCACCGTGCGTTCGGCTTGAAGCTTCGCAGTAGGTCGAGGACAATGAGGGTACCGGGTGGAAGGAGATGCCGACATTGTAAACTTCGCAGCAACCACCGGCTTTTACACTTGTCGCGTACAACCCAGGAAAGAGGATGCTAGAGCGGAGTGAGTAATTGACTAGCTAGTAAGTGTTAATATGCTGCCATTGTCTCTTCCAGGTTATTATAGCAAAACTCATGTTGCGCAACTGCCCATTCACGAGTTATTCAAGGCTTACCGGGAGGTTGAGATATGAGTCAAGGTCGTCACAGAATCAAATCATGGACATGCAGTCATCACCTATGTAATACTGATCTCTAAATGCAAAGAAAGATGTGACGGGAGAAGTCTGTTATGCAATGAGGACGCTTCAACAGACGGGTCTCCTTTTACGTGTCTATATATCTCTCAAGAGAGGAAGTTAGAGTTAGACGTGTGGGTTAACCAACCATAGTAACTAAGTACATCAGATGCGTTGAGTGAAGGCATCTAACATGTCGTTCGTCAACCTAATAAATAGACTCTCATCCGATCTGGCGGACGGACCCCGATTGAATGAATAAGAGGTTTCCAAGAACTGCCATATGTTAGCCTAAGAAGCGTGTGTGCATTCTCGTTGCGAGGCGTGTATACAGCGAGTAATCACTATCAGTCTGCCCGTCTAGAAAATAAGCTACTTTATGTGATACGATATAAGGTGTAGCTGTAGAAGCACAATATCGTAGAACGTTGCCGCGTATGGTCCGCACAATCACAGACACAAATATGACACTAAAATAAACAGGCGGAAGACTGTTCTTGGTACCACAGGTGGCTATCCCAAGGTAGGTAGACTCGATTGTTCGAGCTTAATTTCTGCGTGGAAGAATCTTTCACCATACCTCCCAGTCCCACAACATTATCAGGGTGTATGGCCGAACTCAGTAAATATAATAATCCGCAACCGGGCCTCTCATAGGATGAGTTTGAATAGGCAATCGTATCGCATCGCGCTAACAATATATAGTACCATGCACTCATGGGTTGATACTAGGGGACTTATGATAGATTTGAAGCATTTCGAGGAGCGGAAAGCCAAAGGCGAATATTTGAAGGGTCCGGGAGGCCAATAGTGACTAAAAAATAATACACCAAGTCCTCTCAAGGCGAGATCACCTTCAACGCCGACTACGACGCCCCCCTGGCCCCTTTTCCTTGGCATCTCCCACCCCGATACACGTGCATATTCCCCCATCAGCCGCCATTATGACCCCATCAGTCAAGCTCTCATCAGCAGCAGAGACAAGAGGCAGTTTCGGCGAAGAGGCCGGGTCTGAAAATAGGATTAATACTAAATGAAACCGGTCTGGATTACCGAGTTGACTTGGCTGCTTAGTCAGATCAGAATGACTCTCGGATTGGGAAAGAACAGCGACCGCCCGTGACGAGTTTCCGGTTGCACCGGACTGAAACCTCGGGGATGCTGGGAAAGAAAGAAATTCCAGTAGAACCCGAAGAGAACCACGCACGTCTTTGCTGGTGGACTGCGGATTCTGTATGATGTCACTGGACGGCGGCTATCGGCCTGTCGGGCTGCTTATTACATTCTAACCGGCTTTCCATAGGCGGTGGGAACAGTATCCGGTTCGAGCTTGTAGAAACTTTCAGGGGACTGTTGAGCATATCCGAGCTGAAAGGCTAATGGAGAGTTGGGGTGAGTGGGCGGCTCTCATATGGTCGCGCTATGTATTAGAGATATTCCCAGACGATAGGCACGTACTGCGGGATATCTAGCTAAATGTTTCACCAAAGGTACCCGACAAAGCTGCGCTACGTGAATTAAAGGCCTGCACCATACTAGAATTGATCGCAACCTCAAGGTGCAAGCGAAAGAAAGAGATGCACGACTACTCGATTCTATTATTACATCCTCTCCAAGTACTAATAGTGCGTGGGCCCCGTATGACTCCGACTTACGAAGTGGCACATTCCGTTACACCCGTATGGTTGATCCCTTCATGCGTGCAATGCCTCCAGCGCTCGCCGAAACGCCACTGCAAAAACTGCCAATGGCGCGTACCGAAGTTTTACCCCAAATTGGCGTAATACAGTATCACGCTCGGCTATCATGAATCCCAGCGGAGGAGTCAGCCTCTACAGGGCAGAGTCACCAGGATCCCAAGAACCAAGACTCCCAGAACGGAATAGCCAAGAACAGAAATAGGCACGGGCCCACCTCGGTTGCGACCCCTCGCCTTTGCCTTATCCACCTGTGCCGCATCCTTCCGGCTCAGTGGGCTCAATTGGGTGTTCTGATTCGAGGGCGCTTGAACTTTAATTCAGCACTGCCCCAGCTGCGGATGCCATGATCATGTAAGAGCCTCGTGGCTAGGGTATCGGCGTTGCAACCGATCTCTTGGCACGACAACGGCCCCCAAACGAAAGAAGAAGGAGAAAAGTCCTAGCCCGCTGAGCTGAAATATCTAAAATGGGCGGTGATCCTTTCCGGCCTCAACCAGATGTTCTCCTTCCGCAAAGATAGTACCGCACATAACAGCAATGAATCCCAACCGTCTGCCAGAGACCCACGGGAACGCGGTCACGTCCTGGATACCGCTCGTGAGCGGGTGGCCGGCGAACAGCGAATGCGCCGACGTCAGATGGAATTATTGGGGAGACATCATCGCTGCTTGGGACCCGGGTTACGGAGTGTCTGCCGATCCGACCCTGGTGTGCCACCCTAAAGGAGTAACGACTTGGTGGCTACAAGAGCGGCTCGGCCCAAATGAAGCGACCACCGTCAGCCTTGGGCCGATGGATTGTCCCGAAAATTATTATACCGCTACCCAGAACGTCCAAGTCTCCTCGAGTACGCTGATAGCTTGTTGCCCATCGTAAGTTCGGCCTCAGATGGTCCCTATGTTTCGCATCGTGTGGTAGCTCACCGGTCGTCAAAGCGGTTTCGAATACAGCGGCAGGATCGAAAGTCAAGGGGATACGGGGCAATGCTTCTCGCGCGTCGAAGCTGGGCAAGATTTGACCTACATGGGACGAGGCGAGGACGGAGCCTGGACTGCTAGGACCACCAGGATAAATACCGCAACGTCTGTAGCAGGGGTCCAGATCAACGGCTGGAAGTTCGCCGATGAGACGGCAGCCAGTACACCAAGCGCAGAGTCCTGCAGCTTGCTCCAGAGCTTTGAGACGACGCCGACCAATTCGTGTTCTCAGAGCGAAGCATTTGGCAATTCCGCCAAGATAGGCATCGGCGTCGGGATATCCCTAGGACTTACCGGACTTGTCGCTCTCGGGGCCGGCTTGCTCATGATGTATAGAGCGCGGAAGGCAGCACGGTCAATGTCGCCCCCGCCGTCCATAACGAAGGATTTCAATGATGGCAGCGGGCAGATTTCGAGCTCGCAGTTCTCCCTGTCGCACACTCCCGAGCTCCGGGAAAGACATAATCCCACCGAGATGCCGGACTCCGCAACACAACCTTCATCGCAGAACTGGACTGGCTATCCTGTCAACCGATTCCCTACTGAGCAACCATTATACCACTCTTACGCAGTAACAGTCCCTCACGGTGAGATGGAAGGTACAGCTGGCCCCATCCCCCATGAAAGACCCCATACAAGAATGGAACTGGAGGGGGAGTTCGAGAGGAATATAAAAGTGCTTTATCACCCTCCAGGCTAATAGAACATGATACCCGTATTCCTGTAGATGTAATTGAAAGAAATGTATTTACTATTATTCGGCAGGCACCAACTGTGGCCTAACCGAGCCGATCCGAGACGATTCGCTGCAAATGGGAATTGCCACGCCTCAAGCCCCATAAACTGCTCGTCATGCTACACACCTATGCCGCCAGCAGGCTCCACCACGATACTTACCAGCCTATCTCCGGGCCATGAGACCTCTGACCGGATGCCTAGGAACTGTGGGGGCGATGCCCCCAAGTATACGAGGGTCAGATCACGTACGGAACATGCGAGCCGCAAGTCGGTGCCGACGATGCAGGTTACGGGATACTCCGCGAAGGGTCCGACGCCCGTCTTGTGGACCTGGAGGGGAGTGAGCCGGCCCCACCCGTCTCCATAATCCAGGACCGCGAGGCCCCATCCCACATGTTTCCTTTGGCGACCCTGGAGGACGCAGTCCGAGTTGACCTTGAAGTGGACGGCCCTCTCGACTCGCGTTGTGTCAAAGATGACGGAGACGACAACCAGAATATTCTCCCCTATCTCCCCATCCCCTATATTTTGTGCGTGTCGTGCGCTGTCGGACTTCAAAATGAAGAGGGCGCCAGCCACTGCTAGGCCCTGGCAACGGCTCCTTTTGAGCAGAGATGGAGCCTGTGGTTTATCATGAGGAGGTAGCGCGGTCGCCCGGGCAGAAGTAGCGGCAAGTAGATCTCACTGAGTCTTGGCTGAGTGTGAACATCTTCAACTATAGCCGAAGGAGCCAGCAACCGCCACCTCCAGGCCGAAGCACATTATCCCTTGAAGCGAAGATGGGATCGCGGCACTGCCCTAGCTCTTCAGACTTTTCTCGGCTCGACATCCGTCCTTACGGCTTTCGATTCTGTAAAAACGGCGTGTCGCACACTCGGAGACAGTCTCTCATGCCTCCTAGCTGCACATACGTCACTCACCCCTGTGGAGACTTCTTGGCCACTTAATTCATCCTATTCCAGACTGTTGTTTAAGTTACGAAGATTAATTCGGCAACATGAGTGTCCGCACGAAGACGCGTGGTAGAAACCAGGCCGTCGCAGATGCAAGATCGAGCTGGTCGGAAAGACCGGACTCTCAGATCAGCCAACGATTGACTCCCACATCGTCTGCAGAGAACTGAAGCCGATCAGCAAATCTGCATGAAGCTCCGAGCTTCGATTATGGGATGCGTTTCAGCGCTTTGGGCGATGGTTGAGCATAGGAACTAAAAACACCTATCTTTTTGAACTGATATCCCCGGTCGGATCCACGAGTGTGAAGCACTTTGTTGAAGCGGTCTGGCGGCTACCCGAGGCGTTCTTGGCAAGACTCCTGGCGGGGGGAAGGCGACTCCCGTAGCATACGAAGCAAGATCCGCCGATTCGTAATGTGTGGGAACGAGAGTATCATACGACCATTCCGAGCGAAGTCAAGTACGCGATGGGCCCGGTGTGTAAAATAACAGGCACCATAGTCGTCTAGTATCTTACAGTGATCTTACTTACTGACCAAAGCTTATCAAAGGCCGGCTGAAACTGACGTAGGCGCGAGAGATATCAAGCGGAAACCGACTTTCATTACTATAAAAACCTTTGGCCACATGCGCGAGCGCTTATGGTTTTCTGCTTCCCACAGCTATGTGCGCGATGAGAACCGAGTCGATAGCTCAAACTTACTAAACAATCACTGTTTCACTCCCGCGAGGTTACGGGAAGTATGCCAAGCGGAGTATAAGGAGATTGTAGGGCAGAAGAAAGATGGAAGTCCCCAACTGTTAACCTTAAGCAAAGGTCCTTCATGGAAGGACGGAGAGCCAGAACTCAAGCTTGGCTTTAAGAGGGAACGCGCCAAAGGAATGAACGATCAAAAGGAAGTGGAATAGGTTTTCTAGCTCTGTTGTTGCTAAGCACCGTCCACGGCGGAACGTCCGCTGGCCGAGAAAGCTGGTAGGGCCAGATGGGCTGCCGCCACCTCTTTATGCGCAAGCCATGTTACATGGCTCGCCAACGTCTTGTCGTCCGAGGCGTTCAAAGGCAAGTGTTAAATCGAGCTCGTTATCGGGCTCAGAGGGCCAGAGAACGAAGGCTATTGGGCTAGCGAGTGAGCAGATGATATGAAGAGCATGTAGAAGAGAGGTTGAATACCCGTTGGATTCTATGCTGGGTGACCGGCCTTAGGGCTTGGGGGGACTACAAACCTATCTACACGCCAGTAGTGTGGGGCGTCATTACCCCTATCCTAACAGAACAAACCGGTTTCCCCAGCATGGCCCTGAAGTGGTCCGCAAGAAAGGAATAGAGACCCAAAGGCATAAGGAAGTAGCATCTGACTGAGTCATAGGTGTAGGATTCATGGATGGAGTGGCCTTCCATGCTCAGCGCCGTGGGATCCTTATCAAGGTTCAAGGGTAAAACATACAAACTGGTTTAAGGTATCAGGGAATGGGGTAAACAGGCATCAGACAGTGGCGTGGCAATCAGACAGGTGTTAAGGTTCCCCGGACAGAAAGGCGAAGGTGTTTCATATTTGTTATCTAAGCGATATGGGTACGGTCGACGGCGGGGAATTCCCTTCGGGAATGAAACGACGGACAGACCTCCAATGATTTCTGCTCTGCGACGTCAATGAGAAACCGGCACTTGCCTTAATCTGTCTCCTCAAAGTTGAGAAGCGAGCTAGAAGTCGGCAAGACTATATTGAGTTGCGAGTCGCTGGTGCTCGCTGGTAGGACCATGCACCAGGGGGGTAGGGGAACGTTGGCCGAGTAGTACGATTCTAGACGGGTACTACATGACGCCATCCGCGGGGGGCCGGGGGGTTTTTCAGCTCCTTCTTATGAGACCTTGACATCACACAGAAAAATTTCCAACTGAAGAAATAGATTTATCTTGTTGGCCTTCAACATGTCCTAGCTAATAGACAGAAGATAATGATGGCTACTTAATACATGGAATAACAGCTGTACCTGATTAAAAGCGCTACCGGAGATGACTGTAACTAGTACCAACTAGCGGCTGATCTAATTGAGGCCAAATCTAACTAGCTATACTCCAGCTGCTGAGCCCTTTATTTCAACTCTTCAGCTTGGCTACATCCGAACATTGTACGTAATAACATTCATATAAATAGGCTCAAAATGGAAATGACAGCTATTAAACTTGTAAAGAACGCAGGGTATAGTAAGGCTGTGGTTTCAGATTTGTAGTTTAGAACCTACTATCGAAATATCGGGAGCGCTAGGACTTCCGGTATTGCACTAAATGAATAAGTTCGATATTAGTGTATTATCGCTAGATGGAGTAGTACGCTAGATTTCACCCTGCGAAAAAGGATTTCAGGATAGAGTATGTAACGTAGCAATACGTAGGTCGTAGCTTCTGTTCTGCTCATATTAAAAGATTCCAGTGCTAGTGTTTCGGTCAGGCGGATTACTTAGGGCTCACAAAATTAAGAGTTTTACGGTGGGTAAAGCCACACACGCCAACGGGGTGGTGCAGACAAGCCACAACGGGATGCTCTAGCCGGGGACAGAGCCGGAGCTCGCAGCAGCGATGAGCGCATATCAGGGAACCAATTGCAGTAGAGCCTGCGACGCTAGGGGAGCATAGAGGGAGATTCCTATACGGCGGCTGATCGGCTGATCGTCAATGGCTTTAGTGTTTGGGCCCCGGATTGCTTGGTGTGTAATCCCCGGCCCCGTCCAGTCTTAGCCGATTTTTAGGCCTTGGGACTAAATCCGGATAGCGATGTCAGGGTCAGGGTCTAGCTAAATGTACATTAGCTGGTAACCAAAGAGTTGTCACTCGCCACAGAGTAAGAAATTTCGGTGCGTCCTCTGGATAAAACCGTATCCTGCTACCGAATACTTGACTAATACGTTCTACGATAGGGAATGTGATAAATTCAGAGGGTAGGCTGTCTTAGCTTCGGGATTCCCTTCGCTACTAGAAGTCAATCGGCCGAATGGTGCGGGCCCCCCGGGTAGGCACCAAGGTGCTTGGCTAGGGCAATATCTTAATAGTATCTTTCTGTCTCAGTCGTGCGCAGGAGTCTCCAAACCTTACTCTTGCCCATGAGCCAATAGTGCATTTCGCTTGCCTGCCGTAAAGGATAGGACGAGATGACAAACGAGGCATCGATAGTGATTACGTCGCGGTGCGCAGACTCGTATAACTAATACACCTAATGACGGTCGGCATACGTTGGATAACCAAGTGCTTGAATCGCAAACGTTCTTAATTTCGAATGTCCTGGCTTAAGGGCTTAAATCGTGCCGGCTCGACTGCGTCACGCTCATATTAAAAGGTTGAAACTTTGATAAATCCTTAACCACTACGCCGTGGAAAAAATAGGTCGACTTGCATGCAACTTCTCGGTAAGCCTTGCCATGGCTCGGTCGATGTCGCGATATGTAAGCTAGTGTAAATAGCGGTAGATTACGTATTAGACATGTTTTCGACTGCATTATATAGCTCAGACATCCCTGGTTTGTTCTTTACTTTTTTCGGAGTTGCTCAATGTTACGGCCAGAGTACCAGAAAAATCCTGTTAGTAACTGTTACCAAAGATTCTTTTAAGTAAAATTAAAAGTTATATATCCTTTAATTGGTAAGAAAATGACGATTTTAATAATAACAAACTTGCTTAAAACTTACTATTAATAAAATATATAGAACTAAAAGTACATATAATTACTTATAAATAAATAATTAGCTGAAGACACGGTTATAAACGCTATAGCATTATATATCTTCTTATTTAATTGCTAGTTTTCTGCAGAAATTAATACGTTTATAGCGAATTTATTAAAATATAATTTAAAAGTTATAAAAATGAAAAAAGTTACATTTTTAATTTCACATTTTAAACAACGTTTTAAAACATTATATACTTAAAATATCAGCTATATATATTAATATATAAAACTTTATTTCAGTAATAATAATAGTGATAATAATAATAATAATAATAATAATAATAATAATAATAATAATAACGTACCACACCAGCTCCCCGCTCACACCAGCTTGCCGCTCGTTTTTTTACCATTTTAACCATATAGCTTTAATTATTCATTTTTTAACACTAATAACATGGAACGGCTTACAAAAGAAGCAAGAATGAACCTAGCCGTTCAGGCTAAAAATCGGAACCCGAAACTTAGTTATAAACGTCTTTATGCGATATATAACGTCTCCGAATCTACCTTAAGAAACCGATATAACGGTATAACTTCCCGAGCCGATATTATCCTTAATTTACGAAAATTAACGCCAACCGAAAAAAAAGCGATTGTCGACCGTATCCTTAACCTAAATGCGTAAGCGTTTCCTATCCGGCTTTAGCATGTTAAAGATATGGCAAATTTATTATTCGCCTAGCGCGTTACAAAACGCGTCGGGGTTAATTGGGCGTCGAAATTTGTTAAACGGTAAGAAAAGCTTTAAATACGTTTAAATCGGAAAATCGATTATTAAAAAATATTATGCGAAAATCTAGAGGTATTTCGTAAATAGTTCGAATTCGTTCGGGCTATAATCGCAAAATACGGCATCGCAGAAAAGGATATTTATAATTTCGACGAGACGGGCTTTTTAATAGGACTTTTTATGGCATCGGATATGGTAATTATAAATGCTAAAAAACGTAAAAGACCTAAATAAACGCAACAAGGTAATCGGAAATAGGTTATAGTTATATAAACTATTAATTCGTAAAGTTAGGTTATATCGCTATTTATTATTTTGGCGGGAAAAACTTACCTTAGTTTTTGGTATCGCAATAACTTATTACCAACCGATTGGAAAGTTGGTATTAGTCCTAATAGTTAAACAACAAACGAATTAGGTCTAAAATGGATTCAATATTTTAATAAGTATATACGAATGCGTACGAAAGAAACCAAACGTTTTCTTATCCTCGACGGCCACGAAAATTATCATTCGATCAAATTCGAAAAATACTGTACGAATAACGGTATTATTACGTTTTATATGCCCGCGCATTTTTCCTATCGGCTTTAACCTTTCGACGTTTCCTATTTTTCCGTTTTAAAACGCATTTATTCGCTTTATATTAAAGGTTTAATACGACGTTACCATACCTATATCGCGAAAAAAGATTTCCTCGCCGGTTTTTACGATGCGTTTAAAGCTGCCATAACGTCCGACAACATTAAATCCGGATTTATAAAAGCTGGACTTATTCCATTCGATCTTAATAACGTTCTTTCCGAATTAAAAGTTCTTCCGGTTATACCTATATTAACGGTTTCGCTGCTTACTTCCGCCGGTTTTAATCTTTCCCCTCCCGCGAAAACCCTTACAAATATTTATAAAACAATTAGGTAAAAATGTTATTTGCAAAAAAGAATTAAAAATTATTAGGGTAGCTCGCCGACAAAAATGGTAAAATCGGTTAATCTTTTAACAAAAAGTAACTTATTATTTTTGTACGAAATTACTTTTCTTCGAAAAAAAACCGCCTAATTACGCAAAACGAATCATATTTTAAGTAAGCGTCGAAGGACTAAAAACAAACGTCTTTAAGAAGGAGGGACATTTACTATACAAAAAGGACAAGTTTTTCTGGCCGAAAAGGAAGGGGGTGGTAAAAAAATGCAGCCAACAACGGTTAAAGATAGTCGTCGCAAAAAAGTTAAGACGAAAAAACGGCGATATCGCGTCTACGGCAAGCCTGGACATAATGCGCGTACTTATCAGGAAGTTATAAAGACGTTTAGCGATAAAAAATCCGATTAATTTTAATTAATTTGATATGTTATGGTTAACTTATTTAAGTTTGTTGTCGTAAAGTGTTAAAAAACGAGCGGCGAGCTGGTGTGAGCGGGGAGCTGGTGTGGTACGTTAACAATAATAATAATAATAATAATAATAATAATAATAATAACAATAATAATAATAATAACAATAATAATAATAATAATAATAATAATAATAATAATAATAATAATAATAATAATAATAATAATAATAATAATAATAATAATAATAATAACAACAATAATAATAATAACAATAAGAATGTAACGGCTAAGAGGTTTAAGCAACTATTAAACCTAAGTCATACGGTTTATGTTAGCAGTAACATCGCAAGAAACTAAGTAATGAGGTACGCGATAGTTACGTCTAGTAATAGCAGATTATTAAAGGTAATTTGCGTAACCAAGTTGTATTATAAGCTAGTAATTTATTTAAATTATAGAAAATAACGAGCGAATATATCCTTGTTTTAGTTTAAGGTATTCGAACGGCTTGAACCTGTTGGATATCAGGGGTCCTAAGATAAAGGACGCCACGGAGATTACCTGTGGCTCAGGGTGAGGATTACACCAGCCACACCCATTAAGTATAAGCCCCGACCGACGCGGTCAGAAAGACTCCAAGATAAATATAACAATTAATGCGATTAATTTAAGGTTACGTTATGTTTAACAATTAAAAGTTTTATTTGCTTAAAAATTAACCGCGCATATAATTGACACGCAAGCCTTATTTAAAATATATTTATTTTAAACGATAATATTAATTCCAATTACTTTATCGGTTTCATATAATACCCTTAAAAATTGGGAACTATGGAAAACAAAGTTCCGAAAGCAAGCCGACAACCTAAACGTATAGGAATTTATCGATCCTAAAAGCGATAAAGCGTGGCCTAATTAACCAAAAAAGCCAAAAATATAGGACTTCCTTAAAAAAAAACGTACGTACGGTACCGAGATAACAATCTAGCGATACGATTATTATAAAAACCAACTAACAAAACGAAATTAACGAATTTACAAACCTGGTAAACTTAACCGCCGAAGGACAGAAGGTTTATTTCCAAACCTGAAATAAATTTGTATATAAAAACAAAAGATATTATAACATCCGGAAGAATTTAAAGGAGCTATTTAACTAGGTTATATCGTTAATATTACCGACCATCCAGGAAACCGCCCTGCTATTAGGCCAGAACTTCCGGGACTGGTACGTGACGTTAGCCGCTTTCGGAAAGATATATAAAAACGACCTAGCTAGTAACATTTAAAACCAATACCGCCAACATCTTAAACTTTTTGTTAAGTTATTTAAAAAGGTAAAAGAATAAATATAAAAATGGGAAAAAATTATGGCCAAAGGCCGCAAACATAAAGTACTCGAAATAACAGATTACCGAATCTGGGCCAAAGATCTATTTATAGCTATAGCCCCGGTCCTAGGTAATTAAGCCTCGAATTTTCAGATAATACGTGAAAACGATATTACGAATAAAAAGATTTTATACCTAAAAGTTACAGCCAATATCCGAAACGAATGGATAACGATATATTCCTATAAAATTCCCCAAAAAAATATAAACGTAACCTTCTTAATTTTTTATAAGAAAAAAGGAAAGCCGATTAAAATAAAGGACGGTTAAAAGATTAATTTAACCAAATAAGCGACCGGAGATAATTTCCGCCAGTCCCGAAAAAAAGGTAAAGAAGGTTTTTAAGGTAATAAAGGCCGCGGAAGAAAAAAGTTACGCGATAACTTAAAACGGAAACGTTAAAAGTTTAACCAAAAATAAAAAGCGGAAAGCGTTACCGTACCTGCTTATAGATTTACTAGTTTCCCGAATACTTTTATGCATTCTTTAAGAAAACCTTTATTAATTAAAAACCTAACTTCCCGATATAAAAGTTAATTAAGTAACGAATAATAACGGATACGACATTAAAAAACGAAATCCAACGTTTAAAAAAGGAATTAAAGTAAAAAACATAATAGCTAACTCCTTAAGGGGGTAGTAGGGAAAACGAAGGCCTACTTTTTAATATAACATATAAAAAAAAAGCTTTTAATTCATTTATTTATCCTTTAAAGAATTTAATTATTCTTGATTTAGGCATAACCTTTTATATTTTTAATATTATTATTCGATTTTTTAACTTTAAAAAAAGCCCTACCGGGTAACTTTATATACGTAAAAAATATGCAAATTTTAATTATAGGTTACGGAAAAGTTAATATTAAACTCGAAAATTTAAGTAATTTTTCGATTATGCGATTATATAACGTAACTTATTACGAAAATTTTGCTTATAATTTAATATCCTTCCGTTTATTACGAAAGAAAGGGTATTAATAAGATTATAAAATTCCTAATAATTGCTTACGTCGAAAAAATAATTCCATTTTATGTTACTTAATTAATAGCTGGGACCAGTTTGTAATTAAAAATGTTTTAATAGATATATCTAAAACGTTATTCGGGATTTGTCGTAATAAATTTAACTTTTAAACCGAAAGATTTTTAAACGTTAGTTTACTAAAAATTTAGCATTTACAATTAGGACATTCGGGCCCAGAAGTTCTAAACCATTTTACCGATTACTTTAAGGGGGTATAGGTTAAGGGGCTAACCATCACAAATTATAACGCTTACGGATATTCGAAAGTAAAAAAGTAAAATAAACGAAAACCCCGAAAAAGACCGCTTAAGGCAAAATAAAGATTTACGGTTAACTTTTTCGACTTTAAAAGAATTCCTTAAAAATATAAAAACTTTATATTATTTATTAATCGATACTTTAGATATATATTTACCCTTTGCCTTAAAAACCGAAAAATTAAAACCTTTATAAAAGTATTTTAGTATTTTTTAAGGATAATGGTTTACTAAAACTAAGTAATACTAAAATCTTTTAAGTAGGATAACGAAATTATTAAGAAAACTAAAGTTTTAAGTTTTTTTTCGAAATAAAAAATATATACGTTACGAACCTTATACGCCATATACCTAATTACAAAATGATACTGTAAAACGTTCGGGGGGTATAATTAAAGAAAAAGTTCGAATAATAAAAAAAAGGATAAAATTATTAACCTTTTTATAGGTAAAGATTTATAAAATAACGGTATATCTTTATAACCGAACTCCAAAATATTCTTTATTTTAGTAATCGTTATATAAACATTTTTATACTGATTTTACATTTAAGGATAACCTAATAATTAAAAACCATAAGCTATATTAAATATATCTAAAAGTATATAATTATAAGGTATACGTTATATCCGTAAACGCGATCCTTAAAAAAAACCGATTACAGAAACTAAACTTTAAAACATAAATAAAATACTTTGTTAAATATAACTTAATAAATATTTATCGGGTATGGAATTTATTAATTAAGAAGGTTTATGTTATACGGGATATAATCTTTAACGAAAAAAAGTTTTTTACCGGGAACGTTAAAAACTTACAAAACGACTTACTGTATATTACCAAAAAAAGCTTAATTACCTTATTATAAAACTTTCGGATATTTATACCTACCCAAACTTTCAACTTATCGAGCCAAAAAGAAAATAAAAAACTTAATAAATTACAAAAATACCAAAATAAAATAAAAGAAATATCCAGTAAGGATTAACCTAAAATGCAGGCATAAAACGCTTCCGATTCGGCATATAATACTGGGCTTAATCACCCCTATATTATAGTTATATTCGAATTATTTTTAATTCCAAACTTTACTTTCCTACTTATGGTAGCATTAATAACCGTTATTATCAAAAAACTTACGGAACGTTAAGAAAGTACAAATCGTTTAGTTTAGCCAAAAAGTAACAAACTTAATCGCTGCCGGTAGCAATATAAGGTAACGACCTTGGGTATTTCCCCGTTATTAGTTCCGGCTGAAAAAGATATTCGGGCCATAAAGTAACGCCGTATAAACTAAAAAATAGCATTTAACGCAGGTAAAAAGGCCACCCCAATCGGTACGCTAAATAACAAACGGGTAACTAAAGCAAAGCTTACGAAGCTTCTTAATAGGCCTACTGGATACCCTAATAGTAAAAAGTTTAGCCGTTAAGGTAATCCCAGCCTAAAAAAACCAGGTAAAATACATCGGCGAAACTTGCCATTACCGCCAAAAAGGCATAATAACCTAAAATTTTATCTTATAAAAAAAGATTTCCTTAAAGCAGAACGTATTTACCTATAAAGTTATTTTAAGATGGCTACGTAAATTAAAGTTGATAAAAATAAGGTTAAAAGCTATTAATTATTGGATTGCATATAAATATACGTATATAAGTTTAATAAGTACGGATAGTTCCTTAAATATAAAACCCGCTTTATAATATAAAGTAATTAATAGGTTAAATCCGTACTTAAAAATACGTATACGTTAACTTTAATAAAAAGGTCCTTTAAAATACTTATGGCTATAATTATTCGTTTCGATTTAAAGCTTATTTAATATGACGTAATAAACGCGTTCGTTAATATTAATTTACCATACGATATATTTATAAAAATACCCTTAGGATATAAAAAACGAAGGAAAATCCTATACCTGCAAAAGGCCTTATACGGACTTCGAAAGGCACTTTTATTATGGCAAAAAAAATTCACTACTATATTAAAAAAGCTAGGATTTAAACCTATTCCTTACGAACCGTATTATTTCTTTAAAAACGGAATCCTTATCTTTTTTTACGTTAATAATATAATATTGGCTTACCGTAAGGAAATATAATCCGACGTAAATGTTATTATAACAAAGCTATAATTTATTTATTATTTAATAAAAAAAATAAATTACAATAATTCTTAAAAATAAAGGTTATTAAAAATTTGGAAAAGAAATTAATTTAATTATCTTAATCCGATTACGTTAATAAATTTGCTAATCTTATTTTTAAAAAGGACGGGTTATTCTCTTAAATACTTATAAAACGTAAGGAATTACTTTTTTTAAATAGCAAAATAATTACAAGTTCGATTAACAAATACTAACGAAAGATTAGATTAATTTTGTACGCAATAATTATTACTTAACCCGATATTACTTTCGCCGCCTTTCGTTTATCCCGCTTTAATATAAATCCCAGCAATAAATACTATAATGCCGTTTAACATTTAATTAAATATTTATTCGGAACGAAAACGTACGTTTTATAACTCGGAGGTAAAAATATTTTCGACACCTAGAACGACGCCTTCTTTATTAATAATAGCGTCGATAGAAAAAGCTTATAAACATACGTAATAAAGCTATTTAATGGAATAATTAAATAACGAACGAATAAATAAAACATAATAATATTTTTATAACAAAAGCAAAATTACTATCCCTTATTTAGGTTACGAAAAAGATTATATTCGCCTTACGGTTAATTAAAAAGCTAAAAGTATAATTAAATAACCTTAGGATAAATTTATAATATAATAACTAATAAACCAGACGTTTTGTTAACGCCGACATCGCCCAGCTATAAATAAAGCTTAGGTACGTTTATATATAGAACCATTAATTCCGATAAGTAAATATTTAACACCAAATTAAAATAAATTATACCCTTATATACAACATACTGGCAAATAGGTTAACTAAGGTTTTATCGAAGGAAAAATTTAAGAAATTCAGGTAACAGATTTCACTAATAGATATAAGGGAGAAAATCGAAATTAAGAAATTGCGAAAGCTACGGTAGGAAAACCTTGATAAGATGGAAAATCAACACCATAAAAAAGAATCACCTGGATAAATCTTAGAAGCCCGAATCCCATAACAGGTCAGCTAGCTTCGAAGAAAGTAATCTAAGGGGGTATGTTGGATATCAGGAGTCCTAAGATAAAGGACGCCACGGAAATTACCTGTGGCTCAGGGTAAGGATTACACCAGCCATACCTATTAAGTATGAGCCCCGACCGACGCGGTCAGAAGGACTCCAAGATGAATACAACAACCAATGCGATCAATCTAAGGTTACGCTGTGTTCAACAGAACCCTTAAGCTTGTTAAGTCCTTTTAAGCCTTTTTATAACTTAATTAGCTTAAAGTCCTTGGATTAATGAAAGCCTTTAAGTTTTTTGAGCTGGTTACGTAATTTTTAAGGTTAGGTCGGAGTTGGCTTTTGGAGGTCCGATTATGTATGTTGTAGCCAAGACAGCTAGGCTATAATTGTTATGGCCCAGCGAGGCTTGGCCTCTCCAAACGGTCGGAGACTGCGGAAAGACAAGTCCTAGGAGATCGGATCACGTGACTTCTGATTACGGTGGATCCAGTAATCAGGAGTGATTAAGATTAAAGGATTATTATTAATTATAACGAACGATGGTAATTAAAAGGGATTAATATGGATTACCTTAAATTGATAAAAAGGATATATACGTTTATTACCTTTTTTATAATTCAAATAATACCAGCTTATATTATAACTTAATTATTTAAATTACTTTTAATAATTTGTTATTACCGAACGTAATTATTAAAAATATTGTTATTTAATTTCTTACGATATTATTATTAACATAAATCGTACGATTAGGTTTAATAATTAGTTAAACCTTTTAGCCGTTATACGTTATAAGATTTTATTTAGCAGTATTATCAGATTTTAAGTAATACCTTTAATACGATATCTTTTAGCAAGTAACCCGTCCTTAAAGGAACCTTTAAAATTCCCGAAGATAATTTTATAAATTCCGATAATAAAAAGACTTAACTTAATCTTTTCCAGAAAAAAGGCTTGCGCCGACTCCATTAATTAATTAACGCGGTTATTTAATTTACTAACGATAAGATTAAACTTATTAATACCTTTAAGGAAATCCGCAACTAATTAAAAACTTAGTAAGTTAAATTAAAAGAATAAGTTAATATAAAATAACCCGATTAATTAAATTAACCAGCTTAATTAGCATAACTTATTCAGATAATTAACGGCAAAAAATCCGGAAAAGTTTTAAAGCTTACTAAACTTATCCCCTTCGACGGAACTATTACTAAGTTATAATAATTTTTTACGGAATGCCGTATTTATTTTAAATATTTCCTTATTAAATTTATAACGCTTACTTTTCGAATTTAATTCGTTATAAAATAGTTAACCGGAAACGCGGTTATTTAGTTTAAATTTACCTTTCGTAAATAAGTTACTAAACCTTTTTAATAAAGATCCGTAAAAATTATAACTATTTATAATAATTACGAAAGATTTAAAGAAAAATTAAAAGAAATATTCGGAATAGTAAACGAAAAGGCTAAAGCTGAAAAAAATTAAAAACCTAAAGTAAAAAGGATTAGCTTCCGGATACGGCAATTCCTTTATTTAATTAGTTTCCAAAATTAATTAAAAATGAAAAGTATTAATAGCTACATTTTTTAACGGCCTAAAAAAAAAGGTACAAAAAGAATTATTTAAAAACGAACGCCCCGAAAAGTTAATAAATTATATCGCCATAGTAGTTAAAATCGACGACTAATAATATGCCTAAAGGATTCGATAGTCCAAGAACCGGCAAAACAATAAATTAAGGTACCCCCTTAATACCAGCATCCTATAAGGAACGAACATATCTTATAGGACGGCGTCAGGACCCATGGAACTAAACGTAATATAATAACGTAACTTTCGTATTATTAAATATTTTAACTGTAACAAAATAGAATATATAGCCTACCAATATAAGGCGCCCAAAAAACCACGACAAAATACCTGAATACCAGTTTTTTAGGAACCCCCTCGAAATAACCAAGGAAACGACAACAAATTAATCAATATAATTAAGATTAGGAATAACCCTAATCCCCCCGAAAAAGCATAATAGGAATTATAAAAGGCAAAAAAGCTATTTTAAGCAACCATCCAAAAATAGTAAGCCCTTATTATAAGACCTATAATAGCCTAATAATTAAAAAAACATAACGGATAAAAAAAGCTATTAAACAATAAATTACTTTTCCGGTCTTAAAAAAAACGGCGACAACGATATAAACAGTTAAAACTTAACGCATAAATTAAAAAATACCAAAAATAAGATAAAAACCTATTACCAGGATAACTAAACCGATACGGGAAACTTTATGCTATTTAGTACAAACGTACTTATTATTTAAAACATATAAAAAAAAAACGATACATTAAAATACGCTTTACGCGGATATATAACCAAAATTTTAACTTCCATAATTAAACCGGAAAAGACCTTAAAGATTAACGATAATACAAATACTTAAAAGTATTCGTTTCGGAAAACATCATCAACATTATCACGGTAATAACAAGTTAACCCGAAGGAAAACGTTACCCTCACGAAAACCTTATATACCATTACGGTTAATACGATTATAAAATAAAGGAAAAATAAATTTACCAAATAATTATAAAAACATTTTTAAAAATAATTAATAACTTACATTTCTGTTAAACTTTTACAAATAACCCAGAGGAACGGCAAGAAATTAAATACGAAATAAAAAAAAGAAACGAAAAGATAAAATAACATAATACCTAATTTCAAGCACAACAAAAGGGACAAAAAACCCCCGAACCAAAATATATTACCAAAAAAAACCTTTATACGCAAATCCTCTTATTCGAAACCACCTGACGCCGACAGGAAAAATAACTAAAGTAATTAAAAACCTTTAACGCATAAAATCAAGAACGTATTAAAACGTTAAAAGATAAATTAAAAGATAAACGCCACTTATAAAAAAGTTGCAAAATGGCAAGACCCGGAAAGGCCAACAGGAGCTTCCTAAAAAGGCTTTAAACGCGACAATAAAAATAAAAACGACCCTATCACCTTATAAGTAAAGATTAAAACATACTAATTTACCGCATTTATGAATTACAAAGCAACAAAAAGTAATTATATCACGCCGGATATGGTTAACCGATTTCGATTACCATAAAAGAAAAAGATAAAACCCTATATTACCGAAAACGTAAAAAGTTAGGCATTCGCTTACGATAACAAAAAAATCAGCCGTAAGATTAATTACCTCGAGATCTTTATTAACGGACGAAACCAAATAATAAACTTCGATATCGTTGCGATAAGGAATTACGACATAATCCTAGGAAAACCATGGCTATATTAATATAACCCTTTAATCGATTAAACAACTAATTAAATAAAATTCGCTTTACATTTATTCGACAAAAAAAAAGATACGAAAAGATCTTAACATTCGATCGAAAATAACGACAGATACAGGCATAAAAACACGACAAAAACCTTACCACTCATAAAAACAAAACATAAAAAAAAGCAAAGGCACCATAAAAAAATACGACATATTATCATTACCATTAAAATAAAGTTGCGAAAAATAAACGATTACTTATAATATTAACCCCTAAAGCCAAAAACCATAGCTAACGTACCTTCATAATACCACAGATACGAACGATTATTTTATAAGGAACTTAAAACGAAATTATTAAAATATAATAAATAAAACTATAAAATAATCCTTAAAAAAGGAATATCGACCAGATTTTATCCGATTTACAACCTTAACGAAACAAAATTACAGGCATTACGTAAATACCTTAAAGACAAGTTTCGGAAAGGTTATATAAAACGTTTTAATTTATTAACCGGATACCCTATATTTTTCGTACCCAGAAAAAAGGAGAAACTACGCCTAGTTATCAACTATAAATAATTAAACGACATTACGGTTAAAAACAAAATACCGTTACCCTTAGTTAACGAAATAAAAAATTGCTTTTACGGAATTAATTAATTTATAAACTTAAATCTTAAAAAATAATATAATTAAATTCGTATTAAGCTAGGATATAAATGGAAAACAACCTTTAAGACGAAATATGGATTTTTTAAATACCTTGTTATACCTTTCGGATTTACGAACGTACCAATAACTTTTTAACGGATAGTTAACTACGTATTTAGGAAATACTTAAATATTTTCGTTATTTATTACCTCGACGATATTCTCATTTATTCGAAAAACAAAAAGGAACATATAAAATACGTTCATATAGTTCTCCAAGCTTTACAAAACGTTAACCTTTTAATTAACAATAAAAAAAACCAGTTCCATACGCAAAAAATGGAATTTTTAAAATATATTATTACTTTAAGATATATTAAGATAAATCCTAAGAAGATCGTTATAATATAAAAATAAGAAACACCTATTACCGTTAAGGAAGTACAAACCTTTTTCGAATTCGCTAATTATTACAGAAAGTTTATTCGAAATTTCAGCAAAATAATTATATCATTATCTAACTTAACGAAAAAAGGAAACAAATTTTTTTAATCGATAAAAATAAAGATACCTTTTTAAAAGATTAAAAATACGATCACCAGCAAACCAGTATTAATTATATACGACCCAAGTCGCTTAATTAAATTTGAAATCGACGTTTCGGATTACGCTTTAGGCGCAATAACAAAATACCGCGATAATTAAAGCCATTTACACCCTATCGCCTTCTACTTTTACAAATTAAAAAAAACAAAGTTAAATTACGCTATTCCCGAAAAGAAATTTATAATTATTATTAAAGCCTTCCGAAAATTTAGACATTACCTTAAGAAAAACCTGTACCAAATTAAGGTATATACTAATCATAAAAACCTTACACGCTTTACCACTACTAAAAGACTTATAGGATAATAATTACGTTACGCCGAAAAACTAACAAAATACAACTTTATTATTATCCACCAAAAGGGATCAGAAAATGGCAAAAAAAAAAAAAGAAAAACGCACTTAGTTAAAAACTAAACCTCGAAAAAAAAGTAATTAAGGTTAATTATTAAATTTTCGACATTATGCTAAAAAGATACCTGCAACTACGACAAATAACAATAATTAAAATAACACCTTTTAATTTATACCAGAAAATCCAAAAATATAACGATAACTTATTTAAGGACTAAAAAATAAAAAAAACATAAATCTTAAAAGAATACCAGAAGACATTAATAAAAAACATACATAAGCATCAGTTATACGGACACCTAAGGATTTACAAAACCTTAGAACGATTATAACGTACTTATTACTTTCCTAAAATAAAATTAATAATAAAGAAAATACGATAATAATGCCATATTTGTAACAAGGCAAAAGCTCGACGACACAAACCATACGGAGAATTATAATTATTACTAATCGTAAAGGAACCATAAGATTTAGTTACTTTCGACTTTATTACCAAACTTTTATTTTCAGAAAACCTAATTACAGGTACATATTACGATAATATTTTCGTAATCGTTAACCGATTTACCAAATTTCTTATTTTCTACCATATAATAAGGACATAAATATAAAGCAACTAACTTACATCTTTTTAAGATATATTTTAAAAATATACGGATTATTAACGGAAATTATTTTAAATAAAAAAACGATATTTATTTCGAAGTTTTGGTAAAAACTTATGGCGTAATTAAACCTAAACCATAAACTATTTAACGTATTTAAACCTCAAACAAACAGACAAACAAAAAAAAACTAACCAAATATTAAAAACTTACTTACGATATTACATTAATTACGAACAAAACGATTAAATTTAAAAGCTATCTACCGTTTAACAGGCTTACAATATTAATTACCATAAAAACACCAGGACAATTCCAGCAAACGCCAACTTTAGTTTCATACCAAAAGTCTATAAAAATGTACGCGAAAAGCTTATTAACGTTAAAATAATCCTAATACTGGAATAACTTAAATAATTATACGTAAAAATAAATATAAAACTTAAATTCGTACGTAATTAAATAAAGAAATATTATAACCAAAAAAAGTTAAAAAGATTAACTTTTAAAAAGAGAAAAATAATTTACTTGATTACCAAAAACATCTAAACCAAGCGATTAAACAAAAAACTTAACTTCAAATATATCGGACGATATAAAATCATCAAGAAAATTTCCGAAAACAATTACTAATTAAAACTACCTCCCAAAGTTAAACTCCATTTAATCTTTCATGTTTCCTTATTCAAATTAGTAACGGATACCATTAAAGTTAACATAAGATACGAAAAAAAAGCAATGGAAAACATACTAACATACGAAACAAAGAAAATCCTGAATACACAAAAAAAACCGGATTTACCGAATACCTGATTAAATGGAAAAATTACTCAAATTCCGAAAATACCTGGGAACCCGCTAAAAACCTTATAAACGCCTAGCGCCTTTTAAAAGTTTTTATTAATAATACCGGAATTACCAATAATAGCACCTTAATTAATACTATTAATAACGGACCCGTCGGTATTTTCGATACCCGATTAATTTACCGGACCAAAAGCCTACGCCAGCATAACCGCGCTAACCTTTAACCCAACTTACTTACGCCTTTCTTACTCCTCCAGCTCGTTTAACGATTAAAGGTTACGTTAAACCATAATAATACCTTTTAAACGCGCTAAAACCTTTTGTTTACGCAGCCGAATTAAACGAACCAAAACCTCGTTTATCTCCTCTTAATACCGACGTTAAATCTTTAATTAACGTCGTTAAAGCTCCAGAAAACGTTATTTTGCGAACGTTTCCTTTCGTTTAAAACGTTAATGTTTACGGTAGATATTTTGCAAAAAAAAAAAAAAAAAAAAAAAAAA
>QJNU01000853.1:0-26553 GCA_004154915.1 Monosporascus ibericus
GTACGGGCAATCAAGGTCTCGATCACGCTGCCATAAGATAGTCAGAGTATTGGCAGAATTATTGCTTTCGGATTACAGCAAAAATATCGATTCGAGTATCATACATCGGACGGTCTTCGAGCAGACGAACACCAAGCGGCGGCACCAAGTCGCTTGACATCGCATTACATCGCCCAGCTCATATCGACTTCTCGCCCTTCTTCTCGGCGCCACCGCCCCTGCCGACCCACGTGCGCATCCCCCGATCGATGCCGGAGAAGTCCCTCACGAGGCGCTGCATCCCCACGGGCAGGACGTTGTACCAGTCGATCCAGCGGGCGTACAGCGGCATGCCGATGTGGTCGCTGATGCCGAGGTCGACGGCCTTGATGACCTCGCGGGCGACATCGACGGGCTCGACGACGGGCGCGAGGAACGAGTGGGGCTGGTCGACGCCCTCGAACAGCGGCGTGCCGAGCTGACCCGGCGTCACGAGCACCATCTTGACCTCCGGGGCGGACGCGCGGAGCTCCGCCGCCAGCGACTTATGCAGCGCCGCGACGCCCGCCTTGGCCGCCGTGTAGTCGGTCAGCTGCGCCGCGCCCAGGGTACCGAGCACGCTCGACACCGTCACGATGGTGCCGCCCGTCTCCGACTGCAGCATGCCCGGCAGGAACGTCTTGATGGTGTAGAAGTGCGCGAGCAGGTTCGTCCGCAGGCTGCGCTCCGCCTCCTCGGTGGACATGTCGAGGAGCCGCTTGCCAATCACCTGCGCGGCGTTGTTGATGAGGATCGTGGGCGTGCCGAGCTATAAAAGGGAAGCGATCATTAGTCACTGCTATGTTTCAAGGGAAGACTAGTGATAGAAAGGAAGGCGCTAGAAAGCACGTACATCGCGCTCGATCTCCGCGGCGACCTCCTGGACCCTCTTCTTGTCGCCCACGTCGCACTTGTAATAGGTGATACCGCGCGCCTCGGTGTTCTCGAGGCGGTCGGCGACGTCGAGGACGGCGACAGTGGCGCCGCGCATGCCGTAAACCTCGGCGATGAGCAGGCCGAGGCCGCTGGCGCCGCCGGTGACGACGATGACCTCCTCGCTGAAGTCGACCTCGCGGTGCATGCCGTAGGCGAGTTTGTGGCTGACGATGTTGGCGACGTAAGCCAGCGTCACGAGCACGGCCCAGGCGATCGAGATCATCATGGGTCGCGTGTCCCAGGCCTGGTGCTCGGCGCGGAAGCACAGCGGGATGATCCACGCCACGAACGGGTGGAGGAGCGTGATATTGAGCACCTTGAGGATCATGTCGACCGATACGGGAGCGTACCACGGGTCCTTCTGCCGCGGCTGCGGCGCCTGTCCGGCCTGGCTCATCTTCGCGTTTCGGTTGATGCTGTCGTCGGTGGGGAGGGGTTGAATATGGGGTTAGGCTCTGCTAGGGACAACCCGAAAATGCGAAATATATTACTCAATACAAGAAAACAAATACAAAAAGCTGGCCAGCAAGCACCGCGAAGGGAATGAGAGTATTGTCGTTGAGGTAATTGTATGTAGGAATGATGGGATGAACGGGCTTCCGGGGGCGGGCGGGGGGAGCTCGAGAACTGTACAGTATTGTTGAGATCTGAAGACCCCTGGTTCCTGAAACACGTTTTAACACTCCCTGGCGGTTACAGCTTTAATGCCTACAGTACTGCACAGTAAACGCTACAGTAGCGCGCTGCATGCGGGTGGGTTTCAGAGTGGGGCTTCTGTTCGTCGGCTCCTCCCGAGCGACGGATATCATCGACGAGGTCACACCCTTGACAAGGCAAATTGACCGCGAACGTGCTTGCACATGATCTGTAATTCCGAAACTATGAGAAACACTGTCACCCATCAAATCCTCACTATCGAAGAGGCTTGGAAACGACCTTTATCGGCTGCTCTTGACCGACTGGTCTATGAGGTTCCCAAGGTGTCACGGGTAACGCCTCCTTTAGCCGCTCTCTTAGGTCAGATACAATACTGCTCGATACAACCGACCGTACAATATCGGAAACAACGACGAAGCTATCCATAGGGCTTCATAAGTGAAGTCAATCTCCGGTAGATTCAAGAGCCCAGAGCAACAAGCCATGAGCACGAGGTCTAGTTAAATGAGGGAACATCACCAGCCATAAGAAAGCATACATTCAACCTCCCTTTATTGTTATGCTGCGGGGTTCTTATGAAGCCCACCTATCAGCGAACGACCTTGTGGAAGGAGTACTCACCAGACATGATTCTGCACTCCAATGGCTGACGCTAGGCGTTATACGATGCGTTCCTGGTGAATGTCCCCGTTGCCCTGTTTGTCGCTAGCTAATTACTGAGCTGATCTGTCCTCCGTTAGAGTTGAGCCTGATACTCATTTACTCAGCCTTTGTCACTAGTAGCACAGAAGTCCTAACTGTATGCTAGCCGGTGTGAATTTAGAAGTGACCCGACCATTCTAGTGAAGCGATGGGCGCAGACATTCGAGTGCCTCTGTAGCCATCGCTCCAGTGTTCTCTAACACAAGCCATGAGCATGACGGACCCCGTCCCCATCTCCAACTCTGCGTCGGTTAGGCTGCTCAAGGTCCATATCGGACACTGACTCGCAGTATCGAAGTGGCCACCAGAGCTGCTGGGGTCAGCGCTGAGAGTCCTGACATCTCAGGGCGCTATGGCACAGCGGCCCTTTGTGAGGTATATCCGTGAACAGCTCTCAGAGTCGCCGCGTCGCGTTCACCCCGACAAATCGGAGACCATTTGTATGCGGCGACGAAGTGGTGCGTGTTCGGTCCCGTCGGGCATCCCATCACGACCGAGTGGGCCCTCGCCCAGGTAAAGGAGCGCTGCCGAAGGTTCGGCGGCCAGGTCGACCTGCCGCGGTTCCACTGGTCCGACGCGTGTCCTCTGTACGCTCCATCTGCCGTAGGACTCATTAAAAAGCCTCTTACTGGCCTAAGTACGAAACCAAGGAGTATGTCGAGCTTCTGGCAGAACTCGTCGGGATCGTGATGACTTGCCCGGAGCTTGTGTCCGTGATCGGGCTTTGCAGTTTCGACGCGGAGCACGCGCGGGAGGCGTGCGAGTACCTGGTAGAGAAGACGGACTGAAGCTGTTGACCTAGGGTTCTATTTTGAACTGCCTATAACCTCGCGCGGCTTTTTGCTCGCAGCAGCTTCTTTCGTGGTAGCATCAGTGCGGCGGCTTCCTGACGGAGAAATAGCTTCGTCGACCCGCCCCGACGATATATGCGGAGTCGGAAAGTTTCACGCCCTCGCAGCCAAAGGTGAGTAAGCCTCCATTCCTCTTTCATCTAGTCGGAGGCCACGCATTTAGCTTACGAAATATTTACCCCCGAGCGCAGTACTTCGACATAATCAACCATGTGGGGCAGCTGGACCGAGATCCAGGGACTTCTCGCCGTGCAATCGGCAGTCGCCCGAAGAATACGGCCTCACCTTGACCGACGTGGCTACGCGCTGGGTCCCGCAGCAGCCCGTCGTCAGTGCGGTGATCGTCGGGACGAGACTGGGAGTGGCGGCCCACGGCGATGAGAACGTGGAGATGTTCGGTTTCGAGCTCGAAGACTCTGATTTGCCGACCATCAGTGCCGTCCCGTTGTGGGCGGACTTAGGAAGACTGGTGCTGTTTTCGACAAGCTTGGTGATCGCGGGAACGAGTATAGGGCAACGCGCTGAGGAGCATTCCAGGTAGTCTGTCTTGAGTCTCCATGCCGCAAATCAATTGCGAGCGATGCGAATACTCACTTGAAATCATACATAGGCTCTTAATGAGGGAAAGTGTCTGTTGTTAGCCATTTAGAACTTTATTCTGGTGATGATTTCCTTCGCTTCTCTCCAGCTGTTGACTTTGTATTTGTCTATAAAACAGCGCAGGACGCACCTACTCTTCAGACAAGTTGTAAGGAGCTCATACATCCTTATTGATAAGCCCAATAGTTACCTAAGTGGATTGCCTTTTAACGCCGTGAATCCTGATTGGTATCGAGGTCTTTCCCCAAAACCGCAACGCCATGTAAATGCAGCCACACAAGGTGAAAGCAAGACAACTCAATATGCCACGAATACGGAGCTTCACTTTTCCTTAGCCAAGACTACCTTGTCGCGTTCGCTTCTCCTCTTCTCGAACTGCTTCTTCGTGTGCCTGCGCTCGTTCTCCTCGCGGCGCTTGATGGCCTTCAGCTCTTCCTTCTTGATCTCGCCCGCCTTCTTTACAACCTTGGGGATATGCCGGTGGCGCTTGATACGTCTTATCTCGGGCTGTGTCACATGTAAGTTCGGGCCTATGACTAGAATACGTGGGGTGGCTTCGGTCAGTAGAGACTTACCATGTGGCCGTATCTAGAGGACAAGGCCTCGTTGTACTCGAGTGCCTGCCTGTGTCGGGCGGACTTGATCCCCTCGCGCTGCGAAGCATTGGCTCTCCATAACCTTACGTTGCCGTCGTCCGATCCGGTGAGGACATATTTGGAGTCAGGCGTCCACTTCGCCTGGAAACACCTTTGCATACGTTTGGTCTAAGCATGCCAGATTAGCGTCTTCAAAATGAACCGAGGCGATTTGACGTGGTATTTCGTAGGACTTACATGGTAGATGTCGCGTGAATGTCCCTTGTCTCTGTTCCATATCCGTATCGTTCGGTCGTATGACGCGGTAACTAGTTCCTCGCCGGTAGGCGAGAACTGTACATCCATGACCGCTGCCACATGATCCTTGAGGATATTGAGTGACCGATCGAACTTCCGGACATCGAATATATAAGCGTTGTGATCCTCGCTTGCAGTAGCCAAGTTGAAAGTCTCCATGGGATTCCACGCGACGGCGTTGGACGCGAAGGTGAGGACCGTCTTTGCCACGGGTGTTGATGTGCGAAGATCGTAAATCAGGATAGACCGGTCAGTCGCACAAGATGCCAGGACGGACGTCTCGCTCTGATTGAAGGCGACGGCGGTGATGGTGTCGGTGGCAGACGGCCAGCGCAGAGTCTCGGGGGCGGCGGTATGTCTCTCAAGATCGTAGATGGAAATGGCGCTGGAAGCGGACGCGGCGGCGAAAGCATTGCGCGATCTATGATGAGACAGCGACGTAAAGGCACTAGCACCCAGCCAACTCGAGATGGGCTTCGATTCGTCTGGTGTGTTATAGGGGTCAAAGAGCTTGATCGCCTTGTCCGAGGAAGCCGTCAATAGCTTCTGATCTCTCGTCCAACATACAGACTTGACGATGTTCTCGTGGGCGGTACCATGCCATATCTCATCACGGCTAGTCAAATCCCATACTTTGATCACACCATCGCCGCTCCCACTTGCTAAGCGCTCGAGGGAGTTGGGGTCTGTCGCCATAGAATACACTCCATCGACGTGGCCCTTGCCCAGCTGGGCAATGAAGGGCTGGGCGAACATGCGCTCAAGTTTTACGGCATTGAGGGCTCTCGTGTACTCCCTGGCTCGCTCAAACGGGTGGATGGCCCTATAACAGCATGTTAGCAGTGGCGACTGAGAAATGGCGTAGACTTGGAGAGTCTCTCACGGATCGAGATTACGGGGTGCCTTCGGCACTTTGGACCCTGGAGGTTGGTAGGCTTCTACGGACCGAGAAAGGGCTTTGATCTTCATTCTTGCTCCGTTTGGCCAGTTACGTGCACCATAGTATGAAGCTATAACACAAAGGTCAACCGTAGGGGGATGGGCGATGGAGGCTCACTAAAAAAGTTCCCATTCCCAGACCAGGGCCGATAAGCTCCGATTACGATAGCGATAACGATAAAGAATAAACAACCGGATAGAATGGAATTTGTCTTATGGATTCGATGCACCAGCCACTTTGATTAGCCCAGCTATTGCCACATTCCTGACTTGGCGGTACTTAGCGCCGGGTACCTGGGCATGATGAGGTAAAGCGTCGTATGCGCGGCAACCTTGGGGCAGGCATTTGACTTTGACCCAACCAGTGCTGTGGTGCAAGGCTGGAAGCTCTCCTCCGTCTAGCTTGCAACTTAACATCAACGAAGCGACTGTTTACAATACGAAGCGACAACGATACCGAATTCGAAATCCGGCATTCCACGTCTGTTAACCACTCACTGCCTTGGGATTCGCCCCATCATCTCGATTTTCTTTACACTTCTAAGCACTCAAAATATCGACTATGGCGGCAGATAAGTCTCCCGTGAAGGAGGCGCAACAGCTCGCCAGCTCCGATCCGCGAAAGGCTGAGGCTATCTACAAGGAGATCATCTCTAAGCCGCCTTCTGTCACATCTGATGCAGCAATCAAAGAGTACGAGACAGCTCTTATCAGCCTAGGTGAACTATATCGGGACGAGAAGTCGGTACCCCTCCTGCCTACCGTCATACTACAGAGCTTTCTGCCTGACACCGCCATAGGAAGCCGCAAGAGCTGGTCGACCTCATTACTTCGAGCAGGACAGTGCTTTCCAACTTCGCAAAGGCAAAGACGGCCAAATTAGGTATGCTAGCTCCTTTGCCCGCCATTTGTGGAAACTACCTAACATGGCGCCTGAATAGTCCGTCAACTGCTCGACCTCTTCGACGCCATTCCCGACACGACCGACATCCAGATTGCCGTTACAAAATCATGTATAGAATGGGCCACATCTGAGCGGCGGAGTTTCTTGCGACAGAATCTCGAGACCAGATTAGTCACCTTGTACATGGCCAAGCAATCCTACTACGACGCCCTGACTCTCATCAACGGGCTCCTGCGGGAGCTGAAGCGTCTCGACGACAAGCTGGTCTTGGTAGAGGTTCAACTGCTAGAATCCAGAGTATACCACGCCCTGGGTAACATCTCCAAGGCACGCGCCGCCCTCACCAGCGCCCGGACAAGCGCCGCCTCCGTCTACACCCCTCCCTTACTCCAGGCAAACCTGGACATGCAGTCCGGCATGCTGCACACCATGGACCAGGACTTCAACACGGCTTACTCGTACTTCATTGAGGCCCTCGACGGCTACCACTCGATGGAGGAGACGCCTAAGGCCACCGCCGCGCTGCAGTACATGCTGCTGTGTAAGATCATGCTGAACCTGGTGGACGACGTCAACAACCTGATGGCGTCGAAGCAGGCGCAGAAGTACGCGGGGCAGAACCTGGAAGCGATGAAGGCGATCGCGCGGGCGCACTCGAACCGGTCGCTTGAGGAGTACGAGCGCGCCCTCGCCACGTACCGCTACGAACTCGGCAGCGACGCCTTCATCCGCAACCACCTGCGCCGCCTGTACGACGCCATGCTCGAGCAGAACCTCATCAAGGTCATCGAGCCTTTCAGCCGCGTCGAGATCGACCACATCGCCCGCATGGTCGGCCTCGACACACAGCAGGTCGAGCGCAAGCTCTCCCAGATGATCCTCGACAAGGTCATCATCGGCGTCCTCGACCAGGGCGCCGGCTGCCTCATCATCTACGACGAGACCCAGCGCGACGAGTCCTACGACGCCGCGCTGCAAACCATCGAGAAGCTGAGCAACGTCGTCGACGTGCTCTACACCAACCAGGCCTCCATGCTCGAGTAGGCTGATATCGGTTACCCCGAGTGGAGATGGTGGGCCGGACACGAAACTGGGGCAGGAATGGTGCTCCGGCATTGTACTGTAATATCACATAGGTAGACCGCTGGGAAACAAACCGGCGTCGCATCAATGGCGAGGGCTGTCCTTCGCCGCTCTGCAAGAAAATGCAGTCCAATTATATCCGTCCAGATTGTGCTTTGTTACGAGTGCTATGTAGAGCCATATGCTCCCGCCGCTCTCCAGGGGCATTGTATGCCCATCCCAATGGGCCATTATGCGGCCAAGGTGGCGTCTCCCAAGGGTAGCATTGTGGGAAACGAAGCTATTGCTGAGTATAACCGGGGCTTTACGACAGGAGCTTGGGGAAGGTAACGAGTATGAGTTTATAGAAGCAACAATACCGGCGCCGATGGCAAAAGGCATAGATTCCCCTTTTCATGCTTAGGTCGCATCGATGACTTACTTACATAGGTTGCATAGTGAGATACTAACTAACTTATCGGTCCGTTACTCAGTGTTGAAACTCTGTCATCCTTAGGCCATGGGTCGTACGCTTCTTCGATCCACAGGACCTTCCTAATAGTTGCAGGACGCGCTCGACCAACTGGGCAGTTACATTGCGTTTGAGGCCCCGTTTGACGCAGTTATGGGTTTCTCGGCGGGGGCTGTGCTCGCGGCAACACACATGCTGCAGAAGGTGCAGAGATCGGATACAGTTCCATTTAGATGCGCCATCTTCCTGTCTATATAGGTAGTGTAGAATGCGCCGCAGAACTTAGGTACCTGGACCTGGCTCACACCGGCCGCAACGGTCCCATTCGAGCGCCAACAGCACGTACTTGGGAGTTACACGACGATACGGCTCTAAAATGCGGTGAGAACCTAAGTCGCATTTGCGGCCCTACCAACCGGCTGGTATTGATTCATGACGGAGGGCATGAACTTCCTCGGAGTGGGCCATTTGACCGAAGCTGTTCATATCATTAGAAGGGTCACGCAGTTCGGCAGGTTGTACTGAGCCAAGTTCACCAACCCTGCCGGGCCGACACCGGTGCAAAAACCCCGTTACCCCTCACCCCACATAGGACTGTAGCACACAGAGCATTACATGTTGGATTACCGCACATAAGGAGGCGCGAGTGGTGCCACGAGATACGGCAATACGGATACTGAGATTAGAGAATGCAGATACTGCTGCGCAGGGATCCGACATGTCAAGGCTAATTTTTGGTTATAGTAAATATATCGAAGGCATATGCAATTGTCAACTGATGTCAAGCCATGTCGCATTGTTCTCGGATTATATTTTTCTGTTACAATAACTACATGGTCCCTATACGCACTTGGTGCCGGAGTTTGATAAATGGAGATTTATTAATGATGCAATACCCGTTTGGACAATTTGTTAGTGGTGCGCCTTGTTTCCGCTCTGCCGTTTGTTGCCGTGGTATGCCCTCCAATCATATGAATACACAACACTGTAAGGAGACGTGGGATCATTTGTAGCCAACATGAAATAAAACCCCTGAATATCGATCGTAAGCAGCTCAACCCCGGTACTGCCCTGACACTTTCCACTTGCAATTCCCACTGCTGCACTCTACTAAACATTTTCTACCAACTGCACACCCGCGCTTTAGTAATTATGGCACAGTTTCGGCTCGACGGGTTCGCTATCGTTGTTGGAGTATGTGTCTCGATCGTCTCTACTTTGGACCAGCGTAATTGATTCTTATCTCGTATAGGCAGCTGGTGGCATTGGGCGAGAGGTTGCCCTGACGTTTGCCGAAGCTGGAGTCAAAGGCATTTTGCTCGCCGACATCAACTCCGAAGCTGTTGCCCAAGTTGCCGACCAAAGCAAAGCTTTGGCATCGAATCCGAACTATCGGTCAATTCCGACTACGGTTAACGTGGCAGATGTCACATCCGTAGACGCGATGGTTAACCTCGCCAAAGAGGAATTCGACCGAATTGACTACTGCGTCAACGCATTTGGGGTGAGACAACCCCCGAACAGTGTCTTTTGAGGGAAACCCCTAAGGAGTCGATTCTCATTGCTCGTCTCATACGAACATATACGCGTTCAGCACTCTGATCGGTGAGCGACCTAGGTTGACGTTGCTGCCTACGTCCCCTTTGACGAGACCGACCCTGACGATTATGACCGGGTTCTCGGAATCAACACCAAGGGCGTGTTCCTTGTCACGCGTGCTGTAGCGAGAGTTATGAAATCGCAGGAGCCAGTTTCAGTCGACTTAGGAAGACATGGGCTCCGTGATGTTGGCCGTGGAGCCATTGTTAATATCTCTTCGGCCATGGCACTCGTCGCTGTACCTGCGAAGGTGCCATACACAACGTCCAAACACGCAGTTACAGGGGTCACCAAGGCTGCAGGTTCGTATATTCCAGGCGCCCCCCTCCGCAGCGCTGACCACCGGCGCGAATAGTGATGGACTACAAGTCCGCAGGCATTAGGATCAACCAAGTTTGTCCCATATGGGTGAAGACTCCGATGTTTGAAGAGGAATGCCGGAGAGTCCCTCAGACTCCGCAGATAGTTGAAAAGCTGTCCTCTCTGAAGCGAGCGATCGAGCCGGATGAAGTCGCGTCAGCTTGCTTGTACCTCTGCAGTCCTACTACAGTTTACCTGAACGGGATCACCTTGACGATGGATTCGGGACTCACGGCAGGACCTATGGTTGGATGAATGTATTTTTCAACTGATACGGAGTTATAATGAGTTAGCGTCGGCGATGGATCATGTTTCTACGGAAGGTTTGAATCTGTTCCATAATCTACTAAAATCATGCATAGGCAGGAAGAGAACCACTCGCTTCAGCTATTCGCCCCTTCGTGTAGAGCTAGTTACTGGGGTGTATATAGACATTGATCACAAGTGACGCCAACTCTGTCGGTACTTCAATTCGTAGTAATCCAATTGTCACCTACGTATGGTCATGCTTAAAGACATGGTATGAGAGGATCTTGGGTGATAGGGGTACATTCAATCTAGTCTTGGCAGCAAGTAACTGAATGGGTTCATTATGTAGGTGCATAACAGGAGGCTCCCGGCTAGCGTAACCATCTGGCGCCGGGTCATTGCTGCCCGAGCCGAACTATCACCCCTTCACCTCGCCAATGTGTTAAGAACACCAGCATCTGACGAGCTTTTGCACGCAATACCTGGCAGCACCGCTCGAAGCCCTTTTGCCGCCCCGGACAGAGCCATAGGCTCCTCTTCCACCCAATCTTAGGATCAGTCAAGCTTCTGCACGTTACTACGTCTCGAAATGACTTCCCCATCCGAAATAGTCGTCACTGTCGGCTGGATCGCTCCTATGGCTTTGGAACTCGTACCCGCTGTTGCGATCCTGGAGCAACGTACAACCAAAGCAGTACCCGGGGATGATACTCTCTACTATGTGGGGCGTATAGGAGGCCACTGGGTTGTGATGGCTGTTTGCCCGAGAATCGGCACTCATCCAGCGAACACCGTCCTCACCAACATGCGCCGTTCATTTCCAAATATCAAACACGTTCTTGTTGTTGGGATAGCAGGGGGAATGCCCTGCTATGGTCTCAATTTGCAGGAACAAATCGTCCTAGGCGACGTTGTCGTCAGCTGCCCACAAGAGAGTGAAGGGAGAGTGGCGCATTACGAATTCGGCGCCTAGGAAGTTGTCGCAGAATAGGGGTCACTTGCTTAGTCATCAAAGCCCCTAGGAGCTGTAGAGACCCCGTAACAACGTTGTTCCGGGGCTCCCACTCTATATATAGAGCTTCCTAGCCACTGCTCTCTAGAGCCTAGATTATCCATGACAATTTACACTTCCCACATCTTATGCAACCTTCTCCCGCGATCAGCCTAACTGTGACATTAAATATCTATAATACATTAGTACTTAACTATTTTTATAAATTTCTTTAATAAAATATAAATATATAACGTGCCACACCATGTGACGGCTGGTCGGTTTAACCAACTGTTAAACCTAAGTCGTACGGTTTATGTTGCCAGCACTGTATGGGAAACTAAGCAATGAGGTATGCGATAGTTACGTCTGGTAATAGCAGATTGTTAAAGGTAATCTGGGTAACCAAGTGTTCTCCAATTGAAGGTCCTGCTCTTTAGGCACGCCACGGCTAAATCTCGGATAAAAAGCTTGGCTCTCCCTAAGTGATCTAAGTGATCTAAGTGATCTAATCCAGATCACCTAGATCACATAGATCAAGGGCACACTTACAAAAGAAGGCCTGAATATATAATGAATAAGTCTCCTATGTAGATAGTCACTCTCTTAGCTTTCGTTCCTTAGCTATCAATCTAAGCTTACAGCTAGAGGCACCGTTCTCTACTGTAAGAAGAGTCCGCAAATCTCTTTAACGAACAGACCCCTGAATCATTTCTCGCACTATTGTTACCTGCAAACCAAGACCCCTTTTCGGATACTGCTCATACCTCCAGGTGGGTGTATGACAGGTTCGTTACACCAAGTTGTATTACAAGCTGGTGCTATCTAGGCTATAGGAGAAGTAATGAGCGTATCTATATACTGGTGCCATAATAGCATGTGTTGCATGGCTCGAATGGCTCTGCTATCGAGCCTGTCGAGCCTGCGGGGCCTGGCTCGGATGGCTCGACCATCGAGCCTATCGAGCCATCACGTACGGTTACGTAATCTTAAACTACAAGGTACTTGTGTCATGGCGCCGACCGTCTCCAAAGGAGCCAAACCCGTTAGGTCATAACACCTAAGGGACGTCCTTTCTTTACCCTTACGGGACATACTTTCTTCACCCCTAGGGGACACCCTCTCTTTACCACTAAGGAACATACTTTCTTCACCCCTGGGGGACATACTTCCCTTACCCCTGGGAGACACCCTTTCTTCACCCCTAGGGGACAGCCTTTGTTCACCCCTGGGGGACACCCTTTCTTCACCCTTTTTTCACCCCGAAGGGACACCCTTTCTTCCCCCCTCGGGGACACCCTTTTTTCACCCTTAGGGGACACCCTTTCTTCACCCCTGGGGGACACATTCTAGCCCTAACCCAACCCTTAAGGAGTGAATTTCCTATTACTACTATTGAAGCCTTCGAAGCTTGCATATACGGCGAAGAAGCGCTTACCACTGCCGAACACGAGCTTTGGCGCAAGAAGGGCCCCGTCGGAAAGCTTCATAACCTAGTTGTTATTATTCATCGTTCGGATAATGTCATGTCCTAGCTAGCCCCAAGAGGGGGAAGGGGACATATAGCTAACGGCGCCCTGGGTGCTCCAAGGGAACTTGGAGTATTGCTGACCTTTTGGCACAGTGGCTCACAGGGCAGCCGCCGTGACAGATAAGCTCATTAACATGCTACGAGCTATTCAGGCGGATCAAATCGCCACTTCCAACAACCCACGGATTAAAGCACAAAAACCCCTCAATATGAAGCTTGATAACGTAACGCGCTAACTTTTATACCTGTACATGATCCGCCGAGCGCTTACGCTACGCCCGTTTCTCAATATGTTAATCCCTAGATATAAGCACGAATGGGAGATGGAAAACTACATACAAAAAGGGCGTATACGAAAGGATGTTACTGTCCCTTATATCCTACAGGCGGAAAACCAGCTAACAAACCACGATTAGAAAATCCTAAAGCTCACGGCGGATATCCTTAAGTATTACGAAGATGCGGTTAAAACCCTCGAAGGTAATGGCATACGGCGGTTACGAAAGCGTAAATGGCTAAGTTCATACGGCAACATATGGGATATGATCCTAAGCTTCGAATTCCTTCTTAAAAAGTTGGAAAAGTTCAAATCACGCGTTAAAAACCTTCCTAACTCACGATATATAACTGCAAACCTTAACTTAGCCTAACTAAAGTTAAACAAATACTACATTAAGCTAGAGGAGACCCCTATATATATCACCGCCCTCACGCTTCATCCTGCGTATCGGTGGCGATGGTTCGAGACGAACTAAGCCGATCACCCTAAATAGATTCAACACGCTCGCGATCAAGTGAAAGATGTGTAGCTAAAGGGATAGGCCCATATAAAAGCGTTGCCACGGAAGGAGCACGCGCGGCCAGCTAAGAAAGCGAAGCGTTATCATAACGAGTTGCAACAACGCCTTGAACAGTCACGATACGGCCCTAACACCATGGGATCAGATAATTCAGCTGATATGGAAGCTCGGGATGGCCTCGGCGAATACAAGGCTTGGTATATGGACTTCGAGCCTGGTGATAGGGAGGTTCAGGACCGTATCGCATATTGGATACGCAAGAGCGCGAAATATCCTCGTCTCTCCAAGATGGCCCTTGATTTCCTGACGATACAACCCATGTCAGCAGAGTGTGAGCGTCTCTTTTCAGCTGCAGGCCGCATGGTCAACGAGTCACGTAAGAGGCTAGATGTTATGTTGATCGAGATGTGCCAAACGTTGCGTTCGTGGCATAAGGCTGGAGTGATAACACCTTCGATGTGTTATTTACATCTCCGGATGAAGCCCGAGAGATGGCGAAGCTTCAAGCCATGACTGATGAAGAGATTGGAGAGTGGGCAACGGATTGGATAAACGCCATATCAGAGAATGAGATGCTTGACGATGAAGAGGATTCGTTATTCCTTGCGGAGGAAGGCGACCTGCCCTAAAGCTAGCTATATACACCTACACCAAGAACGATTCTCAAGATACCCTCAAGCGGTCTACGAATATCCACCGATGGCCATCCATTTGGGGATTTTGCCAGTTTCATCCATATATTTTTGTATGGCGGTGGATGGACGTCAACCCACTCCACTCGGGTGGTTGGTGGCGTGGATTGCGTTGCTTGCACCTCTGACAGCAAATCACTGGTATGGTTTCCGTTTGAGTTCTGAAGTTTCGAAACCCTTTTACGCGACCAGTCGTCAAGCCTTTAGAAAATACCCAGGGTTTAATACTACATGGATCTCAGGGAGACCCAATAGCGAGTTCTCGTTACCAACCTCCTGATGCATGTTGGTTCTCCGTTCAAACCTGGCCCCACTTGCGGGCCAACAGCACCTGTAAAGCCAAGCTAACACCCATACGATTCCCGTCATAAACACCATCTTTCCTTGAAGATTCCCATCCATCTCAGCACCATTCAAGGTCAAAATTTGCTCATTTACCCGACCGCACATACACGCGCGCAGTGCATAGGCTGTTATCGCTATACACGCCGAAGCGACCAAGATGGCGTTCCTTCTCGACTGTCCGACGGAAATACTAAACTCCGTATTATACCTAATGCTATCGGCCGATCTTTACGCGATGAGTCTCGTCAACAAAACATTGCGCAGGCTCGCAGAGCCATTCCTTTATTCAGAGATTCACTGGACGTGGTCGAAAACCGAAATCCCCCCCATCACTTTATTGTTGCGTACCATATTGCACAGGCCTGAGCTTGCTGTTTACATTCGATCTTTCATTTTAGACGGAAACAGCTTCAAACCTCAATATTACCGCAGCTCCGGCGCTCCTAAAATCCCTGTCACCCGAGCTGAATTAGGCATGCCGATTAAACACATCGAGATGATAGGAGTAGCGTACGGCGACCTCTGGATACGAGCACTGTGCGCTGGGGAAATGGATGCCTTTGTTGCTCTCTTGCTATCCCAACTCCGAAACCTGAGAAACTTACACCTCGGGGAAAACGTTTTACAATGGAGTCGACTCATCGGTATGATGCTCAGGTCATCCCTTTGCGACGTTGGGGATCACAGCCGCGTTCTACCTACATTTGAACATCTCCGAACTGTGTGCGCAGTATATTTCGAACTAGATACCGACATCCGTCGTCGTTCAACCGTACGAAACACATATGACGTTCTGCCGCTCTTTTATCTACCGTCGGTCCAACACATCTCAGTTTCGATCGATAACCCTGTCACTTTTATATGGCCTGCACCCTACCCGCCTAACCCTTTTACTCTTACTTCATTAGATGTAGACATGATACGAGAAGGGCAGCTCGGTCGAGTCCTTTCAGTAACCAGAGGGCTTAAGATACTCCGCTGGGATTGGTTTTACCGGGATGACTTGGAAGACAAGTTCCACACCGATATTATCGACCTTGACAAGATTGTTGCCGATCTATCTTACGTTCGGAACACATTAACTGAGCTATCTATATCTGCCGGGTCGAGTCTGTCACGAGCTGAACCAGTATTACGACCCCTTACGACGAAGGGGTCATGGAAACTAATCACTGGCTTTAACAGGCTAAAAAGATTGGAGACCCCACTTCCTTTCCTGGTTGGATTTACCCCAGACATGTCAAAGCTGTTTGCGGATGTTATCCCAAGGAATATTGAATTCTTAACTATCACAGACGATTTATATCTTCAAGTAGAATATGAGTGGACTGACCTTGATCTTTTGGAAGCCATCCGATTATGGCTCAGGGATTGGAAGAGTTCCAACCCCCATTTGCAAGGAATTCGTCTATTTCTAAGGTGGATGGATGATGAATGGGGACCTCGCATAAGACACCAGCTCAAAGAGCTGTGCGTTCAAGCGGGCATCCAGGTTGAAATAACCAAGTTGAATAAGGATCTAGGGTGAAAAGGCTTTACGATACCGGGCCCCGACTAACACATGCCCTAAAAAAGGAGATGCACCCTTCGAGCAACCAAACTCCTCCGACCTATACTAAACGATAAACCCCATTACTAGAACCTTCTTATAACCGAACTGTCGCAGAATAGGGGTCACTTGCTCAGTCATCAACGCCCCTAGGAACTGTAGAGACCCCGTAACAACGTTGTTCCGGGGCTCCCACACTATATATAGAGCTTCCTAGCCACTGCTCTCTAGAGCCTAGATTATCCATGACAATTGACACTTCCCACACCTTATGCAACCTTCTCCCGCGATCAGCCTAACTGTGACACGAACATAACTGAATCTGGTTGAAGACGACAACTCCTCCCGCAAGAGTGCTCAAATCATATGGTTCCGGCTGTAGATGTTCGTCCAAAACTATGAGGCCTTCCCTCTTCACGAACAGATTACAACCCCAATTATCCTTGCGATACGTCAGATCCCGCTCAGTAAACTCGACTTTAGGGGGAGGGCGGCGGTTTTTGCTTACATTCTCGGGCTGTCCGCAGGGATCTGTGTTCTCCAATCCACGTCTCAACTTTTATGAGACCCTGACATCACACACTGAAGCATATATGGCTGAAGAAGAAGCTATTATCAGGTTGACCTCTAAGAGGTCCTTTCTAGCAACTGAAGGTAAAGATACCTCCTTAAATACACAGAAAAACAGTTGCGGCTGAGAGAAAACTGTATCAGAACGCATAAAGTAAGCTCCCTTCAGGAGCTGATCAAACCAAGCCAAGGTCCAGCTGTTTGATCACCTTCAGCTGGGTCTGACAACTTTGCCACTGTGCCAATCCTTGCGTTCCGTTGGGCCAAGGTGATTGTCGCATCTTGGGAATAATATAAATGAGCAGCCATCAATTCGCCGCATTTCCCCTCGTTCCTGTGCTCCTTATCAGTTTCACCACCGCCCGGTCCATCCTCCCTCCAAGTAATCTGGCACAACTCAAGTATCTCGAGGACGGGGGTTCCTCTATATTCATAGCTGAACGACGACCTCCCCCTTTGTGACGAGGCCAATATTATCTCGTTGCCCCAGGCCAAGACCGACATAGCCGACGCCCTATGCTTTTTGCCTATTTCATACTGCTCCATGTCATCTTGGACCTCATCCCACGCGTCGCGAGCGATCTGCCAGAGCTGCCTGTCTGTAATCTCACTGACTGGGTTCTTGAACTGGAGGTGGCTTGTCCACACCCAGTTGCGGGCGACAGAGCTGTCTTTCGTGTCCCGTGGTTCCGGCCAAGAGGTCGCAAGAGAGTAGTCAAGCGTCACTCCCAGTGGCCCTTTGGGTCTCAGGGGTTTCGTGATATCGTACCCTTTGCCAAATGTGCAGGCAATCCTAAGCAAAAGCAAAGAGATTTTTGGAACGAGCATGTTGATAGGTGGGCAAGAGTCCAGACAGGAGCCAACTCCTGAATTATAAGCTTAAGGACGTATGATCAGAACTGGTGGTCCTCCAAAACTGTTTTTCAGGGGCAGTGGGTTACTTACTCAGAGTTAATGATAGTTGAGTCGACTACTTCGTATTGTCGGGTATAGCTATGCTCCCGGTGATCTACGCATAAACGAATAAAATTCTCATGCTTTACTGGAATCTAAAGTCCAGAAGCAGAGAAGAGGACGGTGCCTTTAAAGAGAACCACATCCTCAATGCAGTGGCCAGTCTTCTTCATCACTCTGTCATTCTCTAGGCAGAAAAGGCCAGAGCTGAACTCTCTGATACTATTTCCGGAACCAATATGTTGGCCAGCCCCCGTACTCACCTACCTTTGTAACCGCCAACATCCTAACCGGCCAGTCGTATTCCCAGGGGCGCAGCCAGGTTTCGTAGAGCCTCAGGATGCGTATAGCGATAAAAGCACTCCGTAAATAGCAACCACCATCACAAGAGCAAAGAGATGCCATTCCTGAACCTGCGCTTAGGCCCGTGTTGGCTGCTTATGAGGAAATATCCTTGCGATAAAACACAGAGGAATAAATCGTCGCTGCAACTGCATAGTCTCGCCTCATTTCCTTAGGTGCAAGACCACATCAAATCCTAGTAGAAGCACTCGTAAACGCTGCGGAGCGGCTGCTGGTTGGTTGGTAGATTATGTATTCGGCTTATGATTGGCTGGCATGCGTTGAACGGTTGGCGTATTCAACCCCGGAGGCTGTGGGGTCGGTCATCCCATGTGACCCTCTCCTGATGTTATATTCACGTCTATACGGTTATCATGGATAACCCTGCATGACTAGGATCTATCGTCGTCTAATAAGGCACAGCCTTTCACAGATCTAGTCCAATAACACAGTAGGACAATACGCCTCTGCCTACGGCGTCGTTTTTCGGAGCATCGGTTATGTTGTTGACTTTTTGTGGCGTAGAAAGGCCTCCAGCGGTGCGCAAGATTGCGGCGTTTTTATCAAGCGGACGTTCTTGCTTAGGCGGTCCGTTTTCCGTGGGATCAGACCGACTATCATTCTATTCTATTCATAGGCATATAACATCATTTGGGCGAATATGAAGCTACTTAGATACACGAGGAAGAATAGGGATGGGAATTCTTGCACCAAGTCAATCCAGTATAGATGCTATATAACTTCAAGGTTGCGCTCCTCTAGTGTCAACTGATGGACCACATCGCACCCCCTTCAATTCTATCAATACCGCACATCGATCCCCCTTGAATGAGAATACTTTTATTCGCTATGATGCGGATACTCCTGTCACAATGGCCCCTCATCATCCCACTGATCGGGCAGGTAATTGCGATACCTGCCTCTACAATGGCTGTACATCCAGTGCGGGCAGCATCACCTACGGCACGCCCAGCACCGAGACAGCCGCTGGACCCGAGACAAGAAGATGATGATAAGTTCTTCGACCCCACAGACCTTTCGTTTATCAAGAAGCTCGCCGCCATTGGCGATTCGTATGCCGCCGGGATCGGTGCCGGGGACAGGCTTGGGGACCTCCTCGGCGCACTCGACCCGACAAGTGGTAAGTCTCGGCATGCTCTTTCTTCTTCTTCGTTCGATGGCAATTATATAACTCATATGTGCGAAGATTGGGCTTGCAGCCGTTACGACCATGCGTATCCGTATCTCATCAACAACGACCGTAGGCTGGGCGATCCGTCAGGGAGAAACTTTCAGTTCCGGGCCTGCTCCGGAGCAGTGACCCAAGATGTCCTTGAGAACCAGATACCGTCTGTCGACTCGGGCCAACAGGTGGTTCTGCTGTCAATTGGTAAGCAGGCCTTGAAAACAGGTAAAAAGGGCTTACTTACATGAACTCACCATATTATAGGGGGCAATAACGCCGAATTGCTACACGTCTTGAACCAGTGCGTCTTCCAATGGGGCGTTCTCAACGGGGAGCAGGTAGCTCTCGCAAAGACAGCGGCCACTGTGGACAAGGAGTATCAGTGGGCCAAGGACGTCGACTGGGATAGTCTAGGGCGTGGCTGTAACGCACAATTAAACCGCACCGAATCTATCATCAACAGCGACGCCTTCAGTAGCAATATCGACAAGGTACTAGACGCAGCGAAGGCTAAGCTGGCTAACGAGTGAGTTGGTACCAGCCAATCTATTCCCCGGTGTCCTTAATCACTAATAGGCATATCTTAGCGGTATGTTCTACCATACGGGCTACGGCAAGTTCTTCGGTAAAGACCTCTCACCGGAATGTGACTCTGTGTCTTGGGCTACGTAGATTCACGTAAGTGTTCTTGAACCAGTCGGTGCATCCGGTGGCAGAACGCAACGAGGCTAACTAAATCTGCTGTAAAAATCCTATAATATATGGGAACCGAGGAAAAATCTGAAGGCGGACCTTCGCCGGAGAATGAATAAGCTCGTCGATGCAGCTAACGAAAAGCTGGTAGGTGCTTCGTACCTTGCGCTCAGTGGAACTTTGAGAACTTACATCACATAACGCTTAGAAAGCAGCAGCAGAACGGGCCGGTAACAAGGTCAAGTTCGTTGATTACGATTCTTACATGGCAAATTTCGGGGCCGCTATTGCGAACCCGGCGTAGACGAGTCCACGACTGAAAGCAATACGAGGTACGTTACGAAAGGCGACCGAACGCGAAGTAGGCATGATTCGCTGGGCTGATACGAGGCTAGGATTCGACTGATGTTCTACGAGCTGAACACCCTGGACCCGCTGGGTAATTACCACTCCCTGGAAGCGGTCCAACCATGAGGAGCTCCAAGGAACTTTTGCCGGAGACCTCGACATCCTCGCCCAAATCACGATAATGATGGACCCCGATGCTGAATTAGTCATGGGAGACAAAGTCGAGACGGACAACACTACTGTTCCAGCAGGGGGAGACTTCATTGAAACCCAGGAGGAGGGCATCCAGGTCGAGAAATTCCTACCAGACGGATATGGCCGTGTCTTCCATCCTCAGATCCTCCTGCACGAGATTATCGCCAACCTGGTCATCTACAACATGATTAACCACAACCAGGAAAAGAACGGTCTTCCGACATACCCGGAAGTCTTAACCTTGGACTCCTGCCCGCTAACTACTAGCGAACCAACGCAGCCGACAGAGTTGCCTACTGGGCCGACCACGACCGCGACAGCAGCTCCGATACCCGATTGCGCCATGGATAGGCCGGCTAGGATCCCATGGGATGTCTTCTACGGCCCCGAATTCAATGTCGCATCGGACTTCTGCAAGGAAGTCGAGAAAGATCCAAACAGCCCCCATGCTTGGACCGTTAATAACAAGGGCGAGAAGCTTTCTGACTTGAAAATTCGAACCCCGCCCACAGATCCGGGATCTTACCGAGACTATGAGATTGGACTGTCCTGGGAGCCAGCTGACGGATTCAACGAGTCGGCATGTCCACACAGCTGTGATGAGGCATACAAAACTATAGCTACAAGCCCTTGTAATTGCCCCCAGAACCCTCTTTATTTGATGCATTTGCTGACACACCTCGCCAAAGGTGGCCATACTGGCGGTGGACAAAATACCATGGCGAAGGACGGTTCATGGGATATAGGCTGCGGGATGTACTCTTGGAATATCAGGATTCCATCGGATCTCGACCCATACGTACCACTAAAGCTTGGCTCTCAGGGCTGCAACAACGAGGACGACTTTTCCGGCCACCAGGCCATGCAACAAAATGACATTTACTGGGGTGCAATAGGTACCTGCCTCGGCGTGGAAGATGAACTCGGCCCAGGGGATAGCTGGGAAAGTCAAATCGGGGGCCGCTGGCAGGGTACGACTTTCAATTTTAAGGTAAAATGGGTGCCCGGCTGCATTACGGACGTCAAGAAGCAAAAATTGAATAACCCGCTCGGAGTTACTAACGTCTGCATCGATCTTTTTTACGGGAATTGGAAAAATTGTAAATTCCAATTGGCTATTTACTTGAATAAGAGCTAACAAAAGAAATCAAGGCAATAATGGCGGTGTTGGAGGATATCGAGATGCTGGCTGTTTGAGATATTATATGAACCCTTGATAAAAGGTTTGTAGACGTGGAAGAACGGCAATGTTAACTTGGAGAGGGCGTTCGGTTGCACCCTGGCGGACATGGGAAAGGAATCGATCTTACAAGATAAATAAAGTAACACATTTCGTTATTGAGACATTACATCTCGGAAGTCTCTTCGCACTTTTTTCGAGTCAAATGAAGCATCCGGTAATATTTCTAAACGTCGGTTTAACATAAGTAACCCTACTTTGGCAGTTCTCTCTAAACTTGAAGTAGGTATACTAGCTATTTAAGCGCTTACCAGTCCGATACCCTTATTTTGAGTGGTAATTAGCAATTCCTCGCAGCATCCTCCCAAATGTGTATCAGCACATAACATCCCACAGCCCTTGATGTATAAGACCCTGACATCACACACTGAAGCATATATTTGGCTGAAGAAGAAGGAATTATCTGGTTGACCTCTAAGAGGTCCTGTCTGGAAAGGGAGGGTAGCAGAACCTCCTTAAGTACACATAAAACAGTCGCAACTGAGAGAAGCGATACCGGAGACATACAGCAGCCTCCTCCACTAGTAGCAAAGTTAGCTAAGCCATGATGCAGCTAACAGATCTAGACCTTCACCTAGGTCTGACATCAGGGCAGAAGGGAATTAATCTCTCATGCAAATTAGCTACTACCCCTATGTCCTCCACCCATTAGCGCGACACACGGGCCGATTCCTTCCGACCTAGAGCCACTGTATCCGACACCCTCATGTCTCCACGGCATTTCCTTGACCTCGTCGACGTCGGCCAGACCCTGATCTAGCAAGAACTGGGCGAGCGGGCGGGGCAACTCTGCGAAGTTGCCTCGGTCCTGCCGCCGGGCTATTGAGCGCAAAATGTGTAGCCCTTCACAACCTCGCCTGACCCCGTGCCTTAAAACCAAGTCGATCAGTGATGGATCAAACTTTGCTACGACGCCGTTAAGCGTCGCAGTGCTCTGCCGGTTGAGGGCGAAGTTTTCTCCATCCACACTGCGAATCCTGCCGAAGCTGCCAACATTTGGATCGGCGCCATGAGCGAGAAGGAACTTGAGAAGGGTGCTGTCGGTACTGGGTCTCTGCGTACAGATAGCTACGTATGGAGATTTCCTGTAAATCTCCCAGGGCTGGTTCGGATGCCAGGATCCCACGTCGATGAAGGCCTGCAACAGTGGTATAAGCGAATTTTCATCGTTGCCGCCGTCTGCTTCGTCGAAGATGCATACGATTTTAGATGTTCTGTCGGATGAGGTCTTTTTGATCCCGACTGATCTCATGAAGCAGTTGTTATGCAGTAGGGTTCCGTTCTCCAACAGATATCACGCCACCTCGGGTTTGCGACCAAGAGAAGCCTGTTCCAAGCCATATTGACGGACGGCCTGTTTCGGGGAATGACCATCTTTACCAATATATGAGATGACATCCGGCATGATGCCTCTCTCGCAAGCGAGGTAAAACTTGAGAGAGTCCTCATCCTGATTGACCGAGTCGGCTTTCAGGACGTAATCGGGCCAGGGAAGCCTTGGAGGCAAGGGTGGGAACCGGCCGTTCTGCTCTTCTCTTGTCGCAGAATAGGGGTCACTTGCTTAGTAATCAAAGCCACTAGGAACTGTAGAGACCCCGTAACAACGTTATTCCGGGGCTCCTACACTATATATAGAGCTTCCTAGCTACTTCTCTCTAGAGCCTGGATTATCCAGGACAATTTACACTTTCCACACCTTATGCAACCTTCTCTCGCGATCAGCCTAACTGTGACAGTTATGAGCCCGGTGCTCTAGCTGCGCAAGATAGCTAAGGTTAAGTTAATCGCCACTTCTTTTCTACTGATTGAAAACCTTATTACCCTTCAATATGTCGGATGATCCCATTCCCAAGGATGTGATCCTTAAGGATCGCTTCAGCTACCCTAACTGGTTCCTCTCCTTACGTTTCAACGCTCTCTCACGCGGTGTATGGCACCTTATCGACCCAGATGCGCCTGATGTTGATCGCTCCACAGGCCCTCGGAAGCTCCCCTCGCTCGAGGAATACACTGCGGAAGCCAACGCTCAACGGAAGAAACAACATGCGCAAGCCCTGGTCCAATGGCAGAACTCTCACATTGATCTCGAGCAGCGTAGTCCTACCCCCGAAGCTCCCAAAGAGCTGCAAGCTGCGGATCTCAAGGAACAATATAATACAGATTTCAAGCGCCTTGCAGCAAACTTCCGGGAGGAGGCACGCGAAGCTTCCAGGATCGACGCAAAATACAACAATATTCAGACGTGGATCAGCGCAACAGTGGAGAGCCAGATCCTGAGAAACGCCCAAACCACCCTGGTTATCCAAGGAAAAACGACCATCCAGGACCTTCTCAGGGAACTAAGGGATCAGCTCGCTCCCTCTCAGCTGAGCACCATCACGACGGTGCGCGAGGAGTACCGCAAAGCCCTGTGCCTAGCAGAAGTGGGCCACATGAAGCATGATCGGTAGTGCCGGACCTGGTTTTCCGCCTACACTCAAACGAAGGCGTATGACCTTAAAGAAACAAGGGTCCGCTCGCGGCAAAGGACTTCCTGAGCTCTGTGGCAAAGCGGCTCGCACCAGCCTGGGGCAGACGGAGCTTACTAACCTTATACGGGATGATTCGCTTGGCAGGCCCACTATAACTCTACAAGAGCTTGGGGCCTGATTCTCGGCCATGTGCCATTAAAACAATTTGCGGGCCGAGACCAAAGATCCCGGGATCTTTGCCACGCTATCACCAGGATTACCTTCCGAATCGGGAGCACCCCCGAACCCCAGCGCAGAGTCTCCTTCACCGAGGGAGCCTAAAAATGGCAACAAATGTCCCTGTCTTGCCACGTTGGACAAGACCCACAAGTGGGAGCCCATCGCGTGCGCTATTTTGCGCCTTGCGATCACGGGGGTGGCCATTCGGAGGATTACCCACCTTAGCCAAGAGGTCCAAGAGGGGATCCGCAAACGTTTTAAGTTTAACGGGTGGAGGAATCTTCGCGATGACCTTATAAAGCTCCCTAAAGTGGAAGGAGTCTGTCCGGGGTCTTACAAAACGATCAGCGCCTAACAACAACGGTAACAACACGCAGTTCGGCAATATCACTGCAGCGCTTATCGATCCTTACACTCTAGAAGCCCTTGATCTTACTACAGGGATCTACACCAGCATCCATTTCGGTAAACACCCTTTATCCCAGTCCACACTGATCGACAACTGTGGGGCGAGGCACTTGGTAAACACCAGAGACTTGCTCGTCCCCGGTTCCTTTGTGCCTGATTCCACAGAGCAAACAGTGGAAGCGGGATCCTCCTCGCTGGCGATCAGTGGCACAGGGAAAAGGGTGATTAAGGAAGCACTGCTTAGCTTCTGGGAAGCCATAGCATAACCTTATCCTCAAGGATGTGGTGGTAATAGAAGGTTTTCACGATAACATCGTTTCGGAAGCTCTGCTGCATAGAGCTGGGATCTGGTACTGCGGTCTGGACTGCTCCCTTAGAAAGGGAGAGATTAACAAAAGCATTTATTCTTGCAAAGCTTACTCAAGTACATAACTTAGCTTTCCTTAAATACAAGCCGTTTTCCTTTTATTCGAACATCCCACCAGTAATTGCGCAAAACCCGGCAGGCATTTTAAAGCTTCCGACGATCAGTAAAAAGAAGGAAGGGAGGCCGTAAAGGCGATTAAGGTATCCTTCACGCCCCCGCAAAGGAATAGAGGATCTTTGGTACCTCAGGTTTGGGCACTTAAGACCTAAGGCTTTAAAATCGTTCGTTAAGAACGCCAGGGACGTTATTATCGAAGGGACGAAGCGTCTAAAATGTGAATGCTGTACTCGCACGCACGCCCCTCAAGTGATTTCAAACGCTCGCCCGAAAGCCGAGCTCCCAGACTTTTTTGGCGTATTGCATGGGATTATTTCGATTACCCTGTGGGGTTCGAGAGCTCTAGGTGGCTCCTGGTAATCAAAAACGAGTACAGTAGGAAGCTTTTCGCCTTTCTAATAACCGATAGTCTGGAAGGAACGACGTTCCGTCTTATCAGGGACTTCAAGTACTAAGTACGTTAGCAATACAGGCTTCCCATCTGCAACATTAAGCGGGATAATAATACTGGGACGATCGCAATAAACGGACTTACGGATTATTAAATATGGTATATCGAAAAAGGAACTGAGCTTGAAACAGCTCCCCCATATACCAAGGAACCTGTAAGGGGGAGCAAACGAGCAGGCGAAGAGCTGATTAACAGAGCTCTTAGAATAAGGCTGGGAACGAACCTCCCTAAGGACCTCTGGCCTGAAGTAATGAAAGCTGCAACATGGCTATACAATATGAGCCCAAGCCACGCGCACGATCTGCTCTCATTTAATGAGGTGCTCGCACGCTGGTTCAGGCAGTACTTCCGTTGGTATGATCCTGTCAGACCCAGCTGAAGGTGATCAAACAGCTGGGCCTTGGCTTGGTTTGATCAGCTCCTGAAGGGAGCTTGCTTTATGCGTTCTGATACAGTTTTCTCTCAGCCGCAACTGTTTTTATGTGTATTTAAGGAGGTATCATTACCTTCAGTTGTTAGAAAGGACCTCTTAGAGGTCAAACTGATAATAGCTTCTCCTTCAGCCATATATGCTTCAGTGTGTGATGTCAGGGTCTCATACAACCGGAGGGTTAGAACTCGGGGGTGAAGGAGCTTGCGGGTAAAGTGTTACGGTTGCACCATACCGCTACACCACCAGGGCAAAAGATCGGTGGAATGATCGCAATTGTGGCAATCATTCTGGTGCTTACAGCTGCATATTGTTACGAAACAGGAAAGACTCCCAGACCAGAAATGAGACCCTAGGAAGGTGACCCCAACGGGTAAACCTCGGCCCCACAAAATGATCTCTGTCGCGTTGA